>JAMKCH010014031.1:0-40252 GCA_023653785.1 Ophioderma brevispina | reverse complement strand
AAACCAGGGTGAATCAAAGGATGTTGTTTTAATAAATGTATTCTATATATTTATATTTCAACAATCATTTGTCTTTGTGTTTTATATGGATTTTTCAGCAATAAATTTGCTTGAAGTAACGCATTGTCGCTCCGCATATGAATCAACGAGTTATGCAGCAATTAATTGAATGAACTAAAATGATACAACATAAGACACGCTTTCGTCAAACTACAGAGTTTCAATTTCTTAAAGAACTACACACCCTGCATTTTGCGTGATACATATCTCTATATAATGTCAGCGCCAACGGGTATATACTAGAGTTTTTTTCTCCAGACTTTATTATACAGAGTGTGTGTTGTTATGAAAATATGTAATAGACGGAGGGGTATTCCTGTGGGGGTTCATTGATAAAATATATAGGACATGTTATTGCGTGTCGACATGCGTCATAAACTTCACAGAAACTGTTTTCCCTCTTTCCTACAAATCATTGTCGAAATGCTTTACAATGGTAGATATTGTTTATTCACTCTAGTGTTGTTGATGTTAACATTATTGTGTATCAGTGTGCGTCAGAAACCTATAGTAAAAACACACTGTGCTGTCTTTCCCCGATAGCCATTGTCGAAATTTGATAAAAGGAAAGTCAAATCACACCCCAATGACTACAATAATCTTTATTTCCCACTTTCATTAAAATATTGTTTAAAGGTATGCCTTATTTTGATAACCTATATCCAATAGGAGTATTTGTCTTTCTGATATCTTAAGGCGGCACTTGCACATTTTTACATAGAGGAACCTTAATCCTTAATAAGAGGCTAAAGATATGAAATTATTTTTAGCCTAATTTGTGGGCCTGTTGTAACTCTAATCAACACATATATTTGGTAAATGAATATCACAAACTCTCCGGTCAATCAGGGTGGATGGCGAGGAAATCAACTCTAGTGTGTGTTTTCTTGTGTTTAACACCACCACTGTCTACTGAATAAAATAACTCGGGAGTGATTTTAATATAAAATCATTCTTTTTACCCATAAAGGAGGTGATCTAATATATATAAGATTTACAACCATGTAAATTAACAATTTTGAAAAATCTTGAGGGCGCGCTATTTTTCAAATGTGCCAGTGTCTATTTAAATTAAACTTTTGTCAAATGTTAAGGAGTTTAAATATGTTGGGTTTGAGTCCATCTTTCACCTCCTATTTAAAGAAAACTAAGAGTAATCACTGATATAAAGACACATTTTTACATAAAGCGGGGCTTTGATTGTCCTACATTTAACAAGTGAAGACACACATATACTATACTATACTGTACCGTACTATATTATACTATATTATAATTTCAAAGAGATTCCACAGAAATATGTTTCAGGTCATTTTATAAAATAAATCTATTGCGTATGCACGTCATCATGTCGTTGCCGTAAAATTTTCTGTTGCTGTTGTTTTCACTATGACTCAACGTTTCACGTCCATATGAATTCCTGCCCCCAATTGGAGTGTATTAATTTAAATTGTCGCAAAAGAAAATTACCCGAAAGTAGCCGTGGGAGATCAAAATGGAAAACATGTTTTTGTACTCTGTAATTTCATATTCCCTATTGCCATTTTAAAACCATTTATATTACCACCGGGCAAAATACTGATATCAGAGCTAAAACATATCAGGTAGATAATTTCTTCTTTTCTGCTTAGAGGATATAGAAGACATATGAATTATTGTCGTGCTTTCGTTTGCAGAATTAAAAGATTAAGAAATGGCAGTTTACAAGGGTAATTTGTCTTATAAAAAGATCTAGAACGTAAATATCAAACGTCCGGTTGCCATTTTCATAAACTATCCGTCTCCGTCTTCTGGAATGATCCACTGAAACCGATTTTAAATTATTTAGTCTTTTTTATGGCAAGTTCTACCAAATGGACAACAAAATCGAGAGAAAATCAGGATGGAAAATTCTAATAAGACAACACGCAATCAAAAACTATTTACTATATCAATAACGTCCCTTTATCACTTCAAAACCCACCTGACAAAAAATCACGAAGCGGACTCCTTCCTTGGGATAATGGCAAATTGCTCCTAGATCTGACAACAAAAATACTTCTACCTCACTCTTTGCGATGATTGTCAGATTTTCCTCTAGGGACGTTAGAGATGTAAAAGTTAAATTTGACTAATGGCGCGATTATACACATGAAAATCACAAAGTAAAAGCAAAATGGGAATGCGTATCCGGACATGATTTGAGTAAATCACGTGATTTATCATTCAATCGCATAGCTGGTGTTTCAAAATTTTCCGAATATATTAAGACCAGCTGTCGTTATCTCATTGTCGGTCCATACAAGTACTCCGATTTTCTCCCGTAAACATTTAAGTAAAACATAACAACCGGTACAATTCTTCAGTGTTCTTTGATGCTATTTTTGCCGTTCCTGTGTCTGCATTCTTCTGGAGTACATTCAGTAAGTTGTCTATATCTGGCTCTTTTAATCCACCATTTTTAAAGAACATGACAATCTAAAATCATTTTTTAAAATTATAATATTATATCTGCATGTTGCAATACTTTGGCCAGTGTGTGTGTACTTATGTTGCCTACACATTAAAAGTACTGTATTTGCTTTCATTTGATTATATTCAATTATACAGGGTGAGTCAGAAAAAGTCGACCCTGATTGTGTCCGCCGTTTTGCACCTTTAAGTACATATATCTCAACATGTGTGATATCAACAGAAAGGTTATTTTATCACTTTAATATCCTGAAAAATTCATTAATATCTGTTAGGTATAAACCTAGCTGCAGTCTTTTAAATTCAAGTAGTTGGTTTTGCGTTCTGTCCACGGATTCGCATTATTCGGGAAGGAAATCGGGCTATTTATGAGTGCAAAAGTAATGTTACGATGTTACCCTACATAAATGGAGTTACTATTGGTGCCCTCTATACATTTCTACACCTTCGTCACTCATAAAAAAATCAAATGGAAAAAAATGTAATATGTATCAGTTTCAGGAAGAGTTGAATGAAACACACCATAAGAAGAAACAAACATCGGTGACAATTTTTTGAGGTAGAAACATGGATAAGTATTGAAATTTTTAACTACTTAGTTCTCCAGGCAGACAAAGATGATTTTTATTAATCTTTTCCCGGAAATAGCCAGTACACGCAAGTGTTAAAAAAAGCATGTGCGCTTGACCGGATTCGAACCGGCAACCGCAGTATTACCTTGATATTAGGTAACACTTATAGATACTGCAGTTGTATGCTAACCTTAATATTAGGTAACACTCTAGCTGTATGCACAACCTTATTTTACACACCACTAATCTTGGGTAGACTACGTTCTTAGGCTTTTAAGACATCTGACAAAAATGTTTTAAAATTAAATGGCAAATTAGAGACAATTACCCCGCCATATAGTGCTGGGCGGTTTGATACACTCAGCGTACACTGATTCAAACTAAAATATTTTCTGGTCACCATCGGCCCTTTTATTGCGCAGAAACGACGTAACTCGAATTTGGCCTTTGGATGATAAAGTTATGCTGGGGCAATTTGGGGGTGCTGCTTTCATTTTCCAAGTCGCATATGCCAGAAATGCTTCCCTTCTGAGATAGCACACCTAACTCGGGTGCGTTTTACCATTTGAAGTATTTTTCGGCAAAAAATGCCGTATCTCTTAGTTACGGGCAATTTATCTCAAAATCGCCTTATTATTATGGCAAAAATACGTAACTCTGAGATACGTAGGTTTTGCAATAAAAACTTTATATGATTGCCAGTGTTTGCTTACAATCAATTAGGACTAAGAGGGTAAGGTCAAACTAAACGTAGATCAAACTAAAAATGTTTGTAACAACACCCATGTCAAGAATTATATTCTTTGTAAAATGAATCTTTTGTGTCTAGTCATTGAAATATAGCATGTGTATTTGCCATAACTACTTGTTCCCTATGTTTATGGAAAAACTACGTAATTGACAAATTGTGTTGTTAATTTTGAAATGGTTTAATCATTAAACCCTCAAAATAGATGGATATACGAAAATAATATAATATAAATATATAAATGCAATAATTAAGCTACTTTTTAATGTACAAAGAAATGCAAGCGGGCAAACCGTTAAAGGTAAATATATCAACTTGCCAATCTTTTTGAGAATACCGTAGTTTTGCCATAAATAGGGCGCCATAGGTTGAACATGCTGGTCATGTTGATGATTTAAGCCGTACGTGGCATGTATGTTGAAATTCTTCTGTGGAATTTCAAAGTGAAAGAAACCATTTCATAGATCCTTGGACAAGGTGAATGGTGGTGTTTAAACGGCTAAGTGTAGAAGGTTTTGTGCAATCTACTCCCTGTGGTGTGATGAAAACCGATTTGTTGTTGGATATTTTACCAAAACTCTGGGCCTTGGTGGGTACATCAACACTACCACATAAATAGGAAAACAAAAACAAAAATCGGTACGATTTAAAATGGCGGTCTAAAAACCGAGTTTTATGGCCCGCAACAAAATTCTCTGGCCAAAAATGAAACGCCAATTTTCGAAGGACTTTTTCCCATAACATTTGCTGGCTCAACATAGGGAAATCATAAATAATTGACATTTCTGAACAAAAATTTAAAAAGTTACTCCAGTACGATTTGAGGGACAAAACAAGTTTTGAATAGCGGCACCATTATGCTTATCTATGCTAATTAACATAAAAACGCCATGGCCGATTTGATTTTTCCACCAAAATATGCGCAACTCATATTTAGGCAATTACATAAAATTAAATAAAATAATTAGCGTTAAATCATGGCACGCAAAAAATCTTGAGTCCACATGGACTCCCTTAAAGTGTTTACCGTAAGGTAACAGTTGGAGGCACTGCGGTTTTATGCTAAACCTTAAGGGAGGTTCCATAGATAGCTCAAGAGTTACTAGATAGGTAATATATGTGCTGCGGGTATGTGTAAATATTAAAAAATCAAGATATATGCATTTCATCAAAAAAACATGATTTCTTCTCTTAAAGTCATGGTTTTGAGGCAAAATTGCTTCTATCTTACAAAATACCTGAGGCAAAATTGCTTCTATCTTACAAAATACCTGAGGCAAAATTGCTTCTATCTTACAAAATACCCGCTGCACAGGTATTATATGTATAGGTACGTCTGCTTTCTAGTATGCCAAAGAAAAGGTCATGCGTCTGTTTGTGGAAATAAGATGGGCAGTACAAAGGCGCAGATGATTCCTTCATTTTGGCCATTCACGCGTGTATATTTGATAGTCAAGCGATTGTCATATACTGATGATATAGATGATATCTATTCAGAATTGTTTTTTATAGTTGTTGAAGGGATTAGGAAACCAAATGTCAGTACGCTACAATTTGCTGCGAAACCAATTACTATCAACTCTGGTCTTTCTCAAAATATTACGCTCCTATAAGGTGGAGAATTACAGACCTATTTCATTTTTATGTATTTGCAACAAAGTCATGGAAAGGGCTATTTTGAATGTTCTTTTCCCTCATATTAAGGACCAGCTGTATCATCTTCAACATGGTTTTGTTAAAGACGTTCTACTGTCACTCAACTCATTTCCGTTTTTCATGACATAAGTACCAAATGGACAGAGCTGGGCAAGTCGATATGATATACCTTGACTTTTCCAAAGCTTTTGGGGGGCAGTGTTCTCTCTCTTGCTTGTTCACAAATTAAAATCATTGGCATCCACTCCAACCTCTTTGTTTGTTCAAATATATTTGTCCATCTGAAACAACGTGTTGTTGTTGAAGGTACTTTTTTCTGACTGGCTTCCAGTGCTGTCAGAGTACCACAGGGCTCCATTTTAGGCCCTCTTTGTTTCTTGTGTTATATAACGGACATGCCCAGTTCTGCCCATCATTCTGCAATTGCTTTATTTGCTGACGACTCTAAGTGTTTTAAGAATATTAAGACCTTGTCTGACTGCCAATACCTCCAGGATGATATTGATGCTCTCTTTGATTGGAGTATTACAATGGGACTTGAAATTTCATCCATCAAAATGTCAGATTATTCAATGACTCGATCCAGGAACTTTATGAAATTTGATTATAAAATGAATGGTATTGTCCTTGACAGAATCACTTCTGTCAGAGATCTTGGTGTTGAAGTCTCCTCTAAACTTACCTGGAATGAACACACCATTAAAATTTTTAGCAAGTGCAATAAAAAATTAGGCATGATAAAACGGGCAATTCGGAATATGAGCACCAGATATGGTAGAAAACCTCTACTAGCACTGTCAGGAGTGATTGGAATATGCTGCTCCCTGTGGCGTGGTACATTAAACAATATTCAGTTGATTGAAAGTGTTCAGAGGAGAGCTACTAAGTATATTCTGCACTATCCTGACATGGGCTATAGAGATAGACTACTAAACTTTGATGTTGCCACTTACCTATAGAAGAGAAATTAGTGATCTTAACCTATTTCACAGATGCAGGTTTGGCAGTTACTGAATTCTAATTAGATAATTTGTGGTTTTTAATTTACCGTGCAAGGCAACCACACTAGGGTCTTCCAATGATTGCCATCTTCTTATTCCTCAGGTTTCCAAACATGAGTCTCATAAAGCCACATTTTTTCACCGAATTGTTCCTATTTGGAATCAACTACTCCCACAAAGACCAACTAAATCTTTCAAGACCATGTTTAAACCTATGTCCTTGATTTTACAATCCAAAGTCAATCTCAGTTCGACTACAGCGAAACTTGTTCGTGGCTGCCCCAACTGTCGCTGGTTCAATCTACAGGAGTTGTTTTTTTTTGTAAAACGCTTTCTCCCTTTAGATCATGTTTTGGGCTCCTAGTTGGGATGGTCCTAGAGGTGCTTTGTCACCTGTTCATCTCATCCTTTCTGTGTGTTTTGTGGCAAATTAAAAAACTCCTGTTATCCCAGTGCACTTGGTACTTTAAGTTTGTATTGTAATCAATTTTCTATATTGCAATAAAAAAACATATTGTAATGTATTCATTATTCACCCCTGCATCACGTGTCCTCCCTCCCATTCCCCCCCCCTCCTTCCCTTTCCCTGACATCAGCTAGCGCCGCACAGGAGATCAATGACATCGGCGAATTTATCTTGTAAAATATTTCGATAAATTTAAAATTGTGGTACTTTTGTCGATTGCTTTCTTGTGATTGCCCAAGGTACTAGGAATAATTATCAACACCTAACTGTTGTACGTTAGGTGGATTGCCTAACGTTTCTAACATTACGTGGTCATAGTGGTATTAAATAAATTATAGAACCAAAGTGTCAGTTATTAAAGGTGTACATATGAGCCTCCATATACAGTGAGGTGAGAAACAATAACATAGTTGTATTCTTCAAGTCAAATCCAACGTCCAAACACAACGTCATCACCTGAGATCATAAATATTTCATAAATATCAAGGATCTTTAATCAAGCCTACTTTAACTGAATAGTCACAGTTTCCAAAACCTTGAACGTTGTCTCTCTTAGCTTACTATATCTGGATAAGATACATTGTCATTTTGCATCATTGCATCTAGCATCACGTAGAAGGTCTTGAGGCCCCTAGCAAGCTTTCAAACTCTTCAGAAATTGAAACCAAAGTCAAATAAACAATAACTGAACTTTTGTACTATGTTTATCGTTATTAAAGTGTGTATAAATTTAACTGTTAAGTATATTTGAGAGTAATTCAGAGAGGGGAGAGAGAGATGAGAAAAAGGTGAAAGAGAATTCAAGCCGTGAGAAAGAGAACAGAAAAGAAAAAACGTGATTTGAAAGAAAACAGGGAATCAGTCAAACACCCTATATGAACTTCCCATATTTTGCAAAATAATCCACTTTGTGATAATCATTGGGAGAAACCTTTTTCAATTTGAAAAAAAAAATGTAGTAAAAACTTGCGAGACCCCCCCCCCGGCAGGGGGGGTACACCTAGCGGGGTTGAGAAGGTCATTAGAGGTCAATCCGTGTGCACCCATACAAGTCTTCAGTTACTGCGTTTAGCGGTGACCTAAGCTTCTCACATTTCAGCTTCACCTTCATTTGCTATTATGCTAGCAGCCTGCTAAAAAAGTTTGCATTGTCTTGTGCATTACTTTTTCATAATGAAATTTCTCTATATTGCAATACTTTTATATGTATTATTATTTTAAACTACCTTGCTAGTGTTATATAGTGCTGTGATGATGAAGTTCAAATAAATTTGATTGCCATTTGGATTTGATTCAGCCAGTCTGACAACTTAGTCAGTAAATGTGCATTCAAGGTAAGGGCGGAAACACGAAATAACAAGGCAGAATATATGACCTTTGACCTACAGATGTTTACTTCAAACAAGAGGTAGTGTTACCGTCCTTTGTGCAAAAGACATAAAGCTTGCTTCTCCCCTTCAAAGCAGACAGGGGACGAAAATATAGCAAAAGGATGGTAACAAGTTAAATACAATTAATGCAAAGAAAAGTCCTGTTTCTGTCTTCTTTATTGCAAGATCTTTCAGATATGTATTAAAGCTTTTTCCATTACGCATCTATTCGATTTTGGTACATATGATCCCTGGATTATGGTCACAGTTGGTATCTCTTTTTCAGGTTATTCATATTAGTCTGAATTCTATATTAAAAGGAATGCAGATCACCAAAACTGTTTTTTACAATTCCGTAGAATGTGGATAAACGATATTACAAAGGCAATTTACTTTATTCTAATGACATTCAGTCGTTAACAATCGCTTTATTTTGCCGTGTGTACGTGTGTGTACCTACCTATCTACCTTTTTCCTCTCACACGGTACTCTAACAGGTGGTGATAGAAAACGCTACACTGATATTTTATACGCACACTTTCCCATACCTTTGCTAGCATTACTTATGTTACATTTTCATCATGACAGCTGAATCAATTTTTACCACCTGGCATCGCAGATGCCTATTTGAAAACATTCCATCCATTTCTTAACTGGAAGTAAATGAATTAAACATTACATGTGATGCTTTACTTTTATTTTTTGGAAAATAACCAATGTCAATATTACTCTTTTTGTTGTTGGCTTTTTCAAAATACAAACTTGAAAATCTATTGTTATTTGACATTTTTTCCGTGGTTAATTTTACACCAAAGCTTTCCAAGAAAATAACCAAGAAATTAATTGTTCGATCTTCCTGGGTATAATTTGTCACTTGTGAACATAATGGAAAAGAAATTGGAATAAAAAAAAGGGACCATACTGCCAGTAGGACAAAGCAAACGATTTGCAGTTATATTTTTTGATTACCAATTAGTACCAACAACATTCAACTTTGGCTACGCACATAACATAGGATACGATGACCGCATATCTTTATAATAATCAGACATTTCCAATTCTAACTCGTTAATTGTAATTATGCATTTGAATAGACTCCACACATTGCACGGCTTTCTACGATTAGTCTTTTAGTTGATGGTTTTCGTGCGAATTCTGTATTTCATTTTACCACCCCCCTTCAAATAAATGGTATGGTCTGGTACTTAGCACGGTCGGTGATCTACATACGTTTCAACAGCGACCACTTTATGCAGCCTTCTTTGGGTTGATTGCAAATGTCGCCAGTCACCGTATGATCGAATCGAGGGGCGGACGAGGGGAAAAGAAGAGTAAGATAAACCGTGGCTTGGGATATTACAATTATACAGGCTTGAGGAATTTTTCTTCCAAGGAGAAGAGGTGTGAAGAACAGGTATCCAGAAACCGTGGCATGGAACGTGTGCAGTCGTAAAACCTCATGTTATCTGCTGGTTGTAAACGACATAACAATTCACTGCGGTGTGTTGCTCTGACGGGCAATTGAAAGTTAGCGCGCAGATTACCACGTGGAGTAAGTACAACTGGGGAATTCAACGGGTTGTTGCTCTTCATTCTTTTGGGAAATGCTGCTCGAATCTTCTGTACCGGTGTTCCGTCGTTGGGGCATTCTTTCGCATAATATGATTCAATCCACATGATATTTCCATTGTTGAATTCTCTCATGTGAACCAAATCAAATGATATTCAACGGAATTTAACCAAGAACTGAGACTTGCAACTTCTTGTCCTGCAGCTTTCAATATACATTGAAAGCTATTACAAGGTTTTGAGTAGAACTCGTGGAGTTAGAAGACAAAATAACACCTGCCATTCTTTTTCAACCTTTGGTGAAAAAAAACGTGTTTTCTTCTTCTTAAGAATATACACCATCTATCTTCCACAGATACAAATGTTGAAAAGTCTACAGAAAAGTGGTAATCTTCTTCAGTCAAGAAACTTCATGTTTATCGGTGTTTGCAACCACTACGTTACCAATTGAGGAACATTTGGATAAAAGGAAGATGCCCAGGTGAGTTGTTTTTCTTCTTATTAATACCAAGCATGGAAAACCAAATGCTAAGTGGCAGAGTAAAAATATACCAATAAAACAAAAACATCCACTAACATACATATATGCATTAATCTATCTCTCTTTCTTCTCTCTCCTCTCTCTCCTCTCTCTACACATACACAAACGCAGACAAACACAAATAGTTCATTTTAGTAATACGTCCGCACTTTTATAAATTTCTTTCCCATGCGTGTGTGTGTTGTATGTTTGTGTATGTGTGTGTTGTATGTGTATGTATGTGTAGCGTGGTGTGTGTGTGTGTGTGTGCGAGTGATGTGTCTTCTTAAAGTTCAAATGGTAACTACCTTGAAGTCAGAATTAGTTCCATTTGTTATCTGCTGAATAAGGACGAGTTTAATGTCCCTCGCTTGCATTTTGGTTCTAGATTATTATACCAAGTAATTTTAGCAATATATTAAACTACAACCGGACCATTTACGCTGACAATAACAACTTGTTTGTATATTATTGGTAAATTTGACTTTATCTTCACAAACAATTTCGATGAATTATTTATTTAAAAAAAATCAACCTTATACAGAGCAAGTCAGTGAGCGAAGACATACCATATTCACAAGTTGTTACGAATCCCCGTGTCCAACAGAATATAATATACTATTCTGCATTCATATCAGAAAAATTCCCAATGCAATTACACCAAAGTTATTTGGACTGCGAGAAATCACCGAGTGTAAAGGAATTGAATACTTGAGTGTTCACGTAGAGCCACTTCAGGGCAAAAGCATTCGAACTAATGTGATGGCCGCAAGATGGATTACGCTCATTAACGTAGTACGTGTTGGTTATGATGTGAAAATGACGCAACAATTAACAAACTGGAGTATTACTGGACATTGTAGTTGATAAAACGTGGTTAGATTGCTAAGAAGATTCACCGTCAATGGTAATAGGCAACATGTAAAAAGATCATTGATATAAATGTATCGAGAAAGGTTACATCGCTAACATTCTCTTGGCTGGCATTAAGAACGAAAGCAGATATTCAACATGGTAGTGGAAGCACTAATCATTGTAAAAGAGCAACACTAACCCACGCTGACAACCATTTTCTTACTAGCCTTATGTAACAATGGATTTCTCTGTGTGTATGTCATGGAAACGGTATAGACTACCTGATGGTGATTCTTTTGAGCAAAGTAGCAATATGTACATATCGTGCTTGTTTAAATGAATTACCGTTATCATAATTCTTATCAATTTGATTTCGAAGGAACCTCACGTGCTGCAATCAGATTGTGTCCACAATTCTTCTCTAATACACGCAGTGCATTCTGCATTTAAAAAGGGTGATAATTCCTAAGGGTGGTATTAAATTATTATAAAAAAAAATAATAATACCTGGTATTCAGGGACGCCGTTCACCGTAGTATCATGGCGCTTACAATTATTATTACGCTGTCACTAGAAAATCGTCAGGATCATTTCGCTTCAAATTTCACGTCAACTGGGTATAAAATTCTTCAATACCCTTAATAGTACAATTAAGTTAATCAACGTCTTATCCAGCGATTCTGCGTCATAAATTCTGTATCATATCCTTCTCAGTTTGATAATAATCAGAAAATGTCAATACGTAATATTAGTTTTAAACCTACAAGTTATTTGTCTCAAGGGGCATATTTTGTACGAAGACGTGACATTCTTTTACTTATCGCCCTTACGTGGTTCCAATGAAGTCGTCTTATTCAATTACTTTCTACTTGTGTGAACGATCATAATATTTAACGGAACAAAATTTACGAATTTGAACATGATGACAAATTTAATATAATAAAGAATGAGTAGGTTAATAAACAATATTCAGATGTAAAGGTATACTTTAATCACTCTTCTTTGGAACAAGTTCACTGTTTACATTCTATGAAATTTAGGGGAAACTAACTTGCAATGTATTTTCGTACTTAACATTTTTGGCACAGATTAAAATTTAAGACTTATTATCAACACTTTTCCTGTAATTCTTAACCTAGTATTTTTTGTAGGATTCTTCAAAGATATTAGGCTGACATTTACAAGCCTGCAAGATGTATCACAATACATCAACTACACATACAAGTGGCTTCAAATATCTGCAATGATATTTATAAGTATAATATTAGCAAAATCGGGACTGAAACTGAAAATTATGCACATCCCTATACATTCAAACCAGTTCATAACATTTATATTTGGCATGAGTTCATATCATAATGTTTAAATACAATTTATTGCCACTGTTATCGTATTGGGTTTTGCACATTTTATTGTTTTACAGTTTACACTCACAAAAAGAAAAAAGCGCATGTACTTTGAAAAAAGGTTATTGTGTGAATATTATCTTGGCATACAAAACGAAAATTCACTTCACAGAACAAACAAAATACTTCCTATAATGGAAAAGAGATTTTAAAATTATACGTGACTATTTTTTACCAAGTAGACCTAGGTATGCATTATACGGTTTCGATACGGTACCCTTACCATTTTCAAACAAGTTCAAATAAATCCAAATATTCTCAAACATCATAAGCCGAAATCATTTTAATTGTATACTTCAGATTTGCCATTTACCTTGAGCAGATCACTGCTTGTGAGGCGGTGCATGTCGCGGTAAAACAACATTAATACCTACTTGGGGTAATAAATTCTTGATTACCTCGTCTTGAATAATAGATTAGAAAATTTGTCAGTGTCTGCTCCAGAGATTTGATGTCATGGCATATGATACACCTCGTGGGATCTTGATTGTTCTTCAAATACTGTGAAGTGATTTCAATACAAATAATTGCGTTTAAACTATCAATGTTTTATCCAAAATGTTAGTCTATTATAAAAATAAATTCCGTTGATCAATTAACAGTGCTACTGATGCTCATATATCCATAACGTCCCTTAACTGCATTTTATTGCACCTTTCAAAATTACGGAGCGGACCCTGCCTTGTTTTAGGGGGAAATTGTCCCTAGATCTAACATGAAAAATAACGCTACCTCCTTTTTTGCAGTGATCGTCAGGTTGGTAGCCATTTTTCCGAAAAGGACGTTTGGGATATAGAATAATAAAAACGTGTCATTTTTAAAGTGAATATAGCTCTTAAGATTAGTTATGGATGTGACGCGTAATGACTATAAACGTGATAAGTGTATCTTATACTACGTCAGTAGTGAGTTTATTAAAAACGCAATATCAGAGACAGCAACATGTAATAATGATCTACACAGCCTTTATATGTTCTGTATTTGGACATTCACTAGTGCAATTCTATGGTGCGAATGTGCTTATTCGTGATCATTTACGGAGACATTGTATGCCACACACTGCCTGAACATTGTTCAGGTGCATTATTAAAAAAAGATAAGGGAAATTACCTAACATCTGAAACCTGCCGGCAAGTAGTGGCATACAACGGTGACAAGTGTAGTGGACATCTAAAACCTGCCGGAATGTGGTGAAATACAATGGTGGCAAGTGTACTGGATACATTAAAGAACGGTAATGTGTTGCTGTTGTCGGTGTTATTGTTGTTTTTCAATAATGCTCATGTTAAAATTTCAAAGTCACTTTATTTTCAAGGTCATTCGGTGGGAGTTTATTGTTTTTGTTATTTTTTTTTCAATTCGTGTCTGGTATGTTATTCTGCGTATTGTGGATGTTGGTTTGGATATGATATTAACACCTAATTCTTCACTAAATAAATACAATTTACCTTTACCTTTAGTTTAGTTTTAATTTGAGACTAAATTTAAAGGAATAAGCAGCGATTTGCTAATCCGGAGACTCGAAAAAAGTAATGAAAATCTTTGTATTGGTTTCCCTGCAAACGTGGTCAGCTTAAAATCCGTTTATTACAAACAAACCAGTATATTTTAAGTAATACTGGACTTTCTATGGGTGCGTATCGAAAGTCCAACTTGAGATCAAAGTTTTTCCCTGTAAATATCCCAGATTTTGAAGCGCGATATCTTGCAAAATGGCCTGTACAGTTTGACCTTAAACACATACATTCCATACCTTTGTTCATTCTGTAGGGTTGTGTACCACAATCATTTGTTGAGTGTACATCGAGTTGCGATCACTGCATGTATATTTGCTGAAGACGGTATGGCATATTTCTGAAATATGTATTTTTAAAACTATTTGGTGACTTTTCGTTCATTAAATGGATTTATATTAAAAGGAGTTATACGCACTTGTCCCTTCTAAGCTAATATAATAAATTCTACAATTTTTATTCCTCTCCTATTATCTTATCACTGCGTATCTCTTGAAGCTAGTACCACGTACGCAATAAATATAGAGAAAATAAAATAGCGATGCGTTTAATCCCATATAGATGTCATTCTTGATATAATCGTATCATTCTGATCCGATTAAGTCGCTGCTTGTGTGTATTATATTTGGATGTAAATGTAATAGAATGTTAAGATATGTAGAGAAGATATAAAGAGAAATTGACCACTAGCTAAGTCCTACTACATTCTAAAGAGGCGAGAGAGAGAGAGAGCAAGCGAGAGAAGATGGAGCGAGAGAGATACTTACAAAAGGGTGGTGTGTTGTAGAGATATATACTTGCACATAGGTGTGTTGTGGATTGAGAGCAGAGGGGAGAAAGAGAGGGAGAGTGAATGGGTGAGTGAAAAAGCGTCACTGAAAACAGATTTGAATCTACATTGTTTGGTTGAGAGTGTACTTGAATGCTATCAGAGTTAGCAAAAGAGCGAAAATAAAGTTTGTTTTGACTTTTCAGTAGGAAAAGAGGGGAATTTTCTTGGTCATAATTAACCATTGAATGTACCTAAAATTACAAGTGCTGCTGATCCTGTTGATAAAAATTGGTTTAAAGTCCGTCGTCAACATTGATAGTTGATCACAATACAATCAATTTATTGTGTTATGATCAAAATTTTGGATTCAACCAATTAGATACTGCCAATACAAATTAATTTTCCACCAACAAGTATTGACTAATATTTAGCAATTACTGTTATAAAGAATTTGTGAATAAAAAGGTAAATAAACACATACACACTTCTTGGATGGTAATAAACCTTATTATTTTAAATTTCATTTTATTTCTTTAGCAAAAATTACTATTCAGTTGGTTATTTACACATACATTTTTGTCAAAGAGAGATGACCACATATGGTAATATTCTCAGACCAGACATGACAATTTTCAGGCCTTGTTTGATTTTAGGCGTTTGTGTTGTTCAGATTTACGAGGTTTTATTTATTTTCAGCCAATTTGAGGGTCATTGTGGTTATTTTCACGCCGTTGTCCAGGTTTTCAGGTTAAAGGTGCAACGAGAGATTTTGAGGCATCCATGTAAGGTGTCATATGTAGTGATTTCATATAGATTAGACACTCAAAAGATTTATTACCTTGTATTTTGGTACAGAATGTCTTAAAAATGAAAAAAGGTGATTTTTATATGCTTATATTTCAATATAAAACAAGTCTTCTCCTATTTGCTCCTATAAGAAATTAGAAATTTCACAATTTTTGTACCAAATAAATATTCTCAGCTTAATACCTCTAAGATGGGGGTGTTTTTGATAGAAAGCTTTACAACAGTGCAAAAATCAGAATTTTTACATTTTGTAGGGACACGCCCTGTTATTTGAATCTCTCATTGCACCTTTAATTGGCAAAAGTGGATTCTCGGGCCTGCCCATGCTCTGAATTAAGGCAGCGCGTGAATGTGGTAAAATTACGTCAACTATCTATATACGGGAATTAATAATTTATTGATTGCTTGGTATTCAATTATATATAATTTATAATTTGCTATCGTGCCGTTGAGAGATTTGGCGTTATTACGCTTCATACCCGTAAGGGATTTCACTGCTTTAGATGAATTTCAATATAAATAGATCGGGGTGTTTTAGTTTATAAATTATTAGCATATCGCTTTTGGGAAGATTCATGAGTAACTATTATATTGTATTCATGGTCACAACCCTAATGGACCCTTATAATTAGTAATCTAACATCACACAGAATTGTGCATTGATTCAGTCATTTAAGACTGTGTTTTGCATAAAATAATAATTAATAACACATTATGTAACTTAATACAATAAATAGTTGTTGTATTTTTCGGCGTGAATACCTGTTTGTATATAATGCATGAAAGTGCTTGGCAATGAGAATAACCAAAATTATCCAAAAAAGTCACCGGGTGTGAAAAATCTCTTGTGTGATTTTGACCTTTGAAATCAACACCTCCTATGTGACGCTTCCAACAGCCAATTTGTAATTTAAGGTCCAACATCAAAATGTCCAATATGTTCGCTCTGATTTCGAAAATATTTAAACAAAGCTATTAGTATTTTAGAAGAGACTGTGCACGATGGATTTTTGACAATGGAACCCACATATAACATAGGAGTTTTTATTTCAATGGTCAAACAAGGTTTAAAGAATTAGAGAATAATTATATAAACATTCTAGTAACAGTACCCTTTGGGACTTCCATACAAATTGAAATGGTGAACGCAAGATAGCTTACTTCAAGTATTTTATTTTATATATTTAACCGTAACTTTGAGGCGGCGAAGATGTCTGATACATCCGTCATCTGGACTCAAACCATAATTCATCCTCATTTGTACGTCTCACTTAATCCTGGTCAGCTAGAGATGGTGTAGGGAATACAGGTTTTTACTTGAAACTGATTTAAGCCTGTATGCCAATTCCAAACAGCTACGCACAGTTAACTTAGTAGTTCCCGCGTTTAATGTTTATTTTCCTTTTGGTCAATGAGCGCAAATACATTGGCGTACAATTAAACACTTTTGTACTTGATTTTAAATTTACCCCTGTACTAATTGTACCCCTTATTTTACAAAGTACCCCACATTTCCCAGAGGTTGCACCCAAAAATTCTGATTCAGCATCCTTCAAGCTAAAGAAAAACATCTTCAAACGTTCTTCCACAAACTTCGAGAATACTATAGATTCTCATTTATAACCCTACCTAATCGCCAAGGTATGGCATCGATTATATGTAATATTACCTGAAGGCATTCCACTTCTGACCTTTTCCTTATGATACCACTAACAACATAACATTTGAACGGAGAAAGACACAACTGTGTATTAATACAATATAACCTTTTTGTTAATACACAGCTACTAAAACTACCATGGGAATTATTAAAGTCAAACGTGGATACCTAATAGTTTTAGGAAGAGACTGCTTAAAGATGCTAAATACCACAGGATGATTTTAACCCATACCACAATGCATTGCACTAAATGCGATTACCTTACACTCAAGCAGCAATTATGATTTAAAAGTTAATTAGAAACTTAAGAACAACACAGGATATCGTGAATATTGCATAAGATTGATATCTCGTGAGTATACAAAGAAACTCGAAATAACCATCTTTGCCGAATGTTGAATGGGCACTGTGTGAGATACATGACCTGATATTAGTTAACATTTTCGAAGCATTGTGCATCATGGGATTGGGTAAATACCCACCGCTAGCTAAATACTAATCAAGGCTGACATTTTTTCACTTCTTCTGGTACGCATAAAAACGCTTTCCTACTATAAAACTCTTCGTTATTACAACCATGGTATCAAATTACATACAATTATCTGTAATTCTCTTTAAAAAGGGGGAGAGGAATGCAGGCATTGTCACGGTTGCACTCCGTTTCCATCTGGACTCCAACTGTCATAATTCCTTCCTCAAAAATATCTCACCAGCCATGGACGGTGAACTATGTATATATATATGAAAACGTCTCGTAAACTACCTGCAGAAGGTTATTCATTATATGCTTGTACTTTCATAATTTGTAATGTATATTATTGTGTATCCTTACACCTAACACATATTTGGTTGTTCAGTTGTTCTATATATATAATTTTGGATTAAATATAAAAAAGTCACTCTAATCGTTTTTAACAAATGGTTCTGTTTAGTATGTGCTTTTTTGAACACCAATGAATTTAACCGAAAGAAATAGCAAATGGTTATTGAAAACTTACCATCAGTGTAAAATGATAAATATTGATGGCATTGCTTCCCTAGACACACGGCAAAACGATTCCTGTAATAAAAGCTATAAATGTATAGAGTCAAAGTGTCAGTTTTTAGCCATTGCCTATGGTGAAGCATTAGAGCAAATAAATAGGGTACACATGACGCTTTCAATGCATTTAGCATCTGGATGTAGCTATCATAATCCATCGTAATTGTACGCTAAGTATATGCTTACTCCAATCTGATAGGGAGACTTCTTATTTCTTCGGGGGGGGGGGGGGGGGGGGGTGCCTTGATTTCGGCGTTCATGATTATGGCAAATCGACTCGTTCCTTTGTGTGTTACCAGCAAACGTAAAACGTGATTTAATGTGCAACGGGAGATTTTGAAGATCCATATGAAGAGAGTTCATGTAGATTACACACCCAATGGATTTCTTACTTGTATTTGACTCTAGAATGTGTAAAAAGTTAAAATGAAGGCACTAAGCTGATTACGTATTTGGTCAAAATATGAAATGAGAAGTCATCATTTTTGCTACCAAAGAAAATTTTCAGCTTAATTGGTTTTTTTTCATCAGGAAAAAAATCAGAGCTTGTAATTTTCAAGAGACAATTTGCTGTGTGTAATTATCGTGTACCTTAAACATTTCCAACTACGACAGAATGTTCATAAGCATATGTTAAAAACGCAGCGTTTACAGATGAGTTTGCGAACCTTTTTTTAAGAACTGATGGAATATTTTCTAAAACCGTTTCCAAAAACATTTTATCCGTCAAGTTAAGTGTTTTGACTGGGACAGAAATGTGACGAATAATGGTAACGATATTTTTCAGCATTTTTCATCTTGAAATTAAATTTCGCTACACAATACATAGCAGTCCAACTTGTTCGCTTCTAATGTTTAGAATATTTAACTACGTTTTTGAGTGATAGCTTTGAATCGTTAAATGATTGTAGACAATCCTTATATTTAAGGAAAGTTAATCGCAATCAAATGATTATGCTTCTTAAGAAAAGCTTGACCGGCAATTTCAATTGGAATGAACTCATCTGTCTCCTATTATTTATTCCTGATTCCAAAATTCCGGCTAGTTTTTTAGAGTCATTATATTCCGATGGTTGCTGATAATTAAGTATATAGAAAATGCAGTGGGAGTATACAATAATCTTAATGCGAAAGATTTTGGATATTGGATTACGTCCCGTATGATCATTCAGGATTAGATACAATGAGAGGGGGCAGCACACATTTCCACAACGATTTGTGGAAAAAGAAATACAGTATGACTCTTTACGCACACAAACAAAAACCAAAAATACTTCAGGAACACACACGCAAAACAACAATTGGTTGGGTCACCTGTAACACACTGATACTTGCATATTTCTTGACATAAATCGTGATTAGTTAAAATAAAACACGCACCCCACGGTGGCTTGTATCAAGGTATCTTGCTGGATGGGGAAAAATGTCCCATGTGCATATATGATCTTGTGATGAAAGCTTCATGGTGCTGCCAGTTTCAAAAACCCACCCCTTTTGTGAAAAATTAGATTCTTAATCCAGGCTTGCCTACACTGAGAATCTTGCATACTAGATTATTCTTATAAGGTGTTTTGGGCTTATGTAGTTCCATGCCTTAGTTTTAATAAATTTGAACGAAGTAAACCTTTAATCGATGTTAGTAGTCCCCGTGAGACATAATCTAACATTGGAGTGGTTAGGAACCTGTGGCACATTAACTGGCAATTGGATGGTTTTTCGCCCAACGATAAAAACATTCATCAACTCATTTTTTTTCATTTTTTTGTTAAAGTCCACATTAAAAAGCTATTGGCCAACGTGTTTTATTGAGACTTTTTCAAATTTCACCATTACCAAATTCCATCATAGTTTGTGTATTTTTTCTTTTCGCATCATTTACTTATAAAAAAGAATAGACCCCTAGATTGCCGTTTAAACTCAAGATATGACACAACACTTCCCCCACTCACTTAATATGGCAGTGCCCCCTAACCTACTAGCGCTAACATGAGCAAATGGAAGATTCGTAGCGATAATTTTCTACGATAGTTATGTAAATGAGGGTACACCTAATTTAACAATCACTATCGTAAATTGTTGTAATGAGGGTGTATGTGTGTGCCCACCCTATCACCAATGATCATGTTTTTGTATGTTTGAAAACAACAACTTTCTTTAAAAAATGCGTTCTACCCTGCTCTGCAAAACAAGAACACGCTACGTGAAAAGACTCCGGGCCCGTATTCTCAATTCCCTTGCTCTACTTTTGAATCATATCTTTTGTTTTCCTCAATTAATTATCTACACAATCTAAACTAATTTGCTCTCACTTTACTTATCCAGTGATTTTTCTTGCATGACTAGAAATTTATTGAGGTAACATTTCCGTTGTTTTACATCCGTCAAAACTAGGTACGGTGTCAGAGTATGGTACAATCAGTAAATTAAACCTTAATACATATCAGTAACCCAGCACTCAGAAATTCATTGAACTGGAAATGCGTACAATTTGTGATGGCCTGTTTTGAATTAGTGTTGGTCTGTAATTTTAATATTACGTTTGAATAGAAAACGCGATGAGGTACAACAGATTTGTCCAAGCGACAACGTTTGTTTGTAATGTAGTTACGGTGTTTCTTCTAGCTTTCAGGAATTGTAGCCAAGCACCGCGCGGTAAAATATGGCAACAGAAATATATAGATCTTTTAGGATATTTCAGTGGCGGACTAGACAAGGTTATTCGGCTTCCTAAAACAAACTAAGCTAAGCTCTCGAGTTGATCACGCTTAATCTCTGGCCAGATGATATGGCCGTTTTTGAGATCCGCCGTAACTAGTTCTTTTTGGGTCTTTTGCTTGCAGAAGGCATATATAGGGACTACTTTGACAGTTACGCGGTTTCGAAACAGTGATGGCTTATGCAGATGCGGTAATGAAGTGAGAGTGCCCATGGCCAAGCTGTGTTAAGGAATATGACGATATCGATCGAGTGAACTTTGACTTATGCATCATATTCCCTGGACACAGCTGGGCATGGGCGCTCTCACTGCATTGCCGCATCTGCATAAGCAGCACCGTGATTTCTAAACCGCGTAACCTCGTAACGTGTGGTCTGTGTGTGTGTGTGTGTTGTGTGTGTGCGTGCGTGTGTGGAGGGTAGTGCTGCGGTTGGTGTGTGGGTAAATTTTTAAACCCTAAACTCATACTCTTGTACGCATTGCCCGATTCAACTCATTATTTAGTTTTCAGAATCTTCCATCCTATACCTTTTGTACACACAGCCTCAACTGGACAATAAAACCATGCACCAAGACGGTGACACGAGTTTTTTGAGACCGATGACATGAGTTTTAAAAGTCCAGGACATGAGTTTTAATGGGCGGCCTCTGAGTGTTGAAGAAGTTTAGGGATTTGGTCCCATTTATTTGGGGGGTGTTGTCATTATTTTGGTGTTGTGTCTACTGTTTGTATTTTTTGGTGGTTATTTTGGTCAATTTCTGTGGTGGTTTCCAGGGCCCTGTTTGTGGTTCCCGGTCTCTAGTGGTTCCATCTCTTTGTTGGTTTCCGATGTTGGTTCTATTTCTCAGGTGGTTTCCTGGTGTATACAATTTTATTTTTTTGTTTTTTCCTGGTTTATTGCTCAATTTATTTAGTTTCCTGGTAAGTAGTTCCCCTAAAAAGTGGTGGTACTGGTTACCACTTTTCAGATCCCCACAGGACCTTTTTGTATAAATTGTCTTCTCATAATGTTTATAGGAAAGAGTTTGGATTCAAGTCAGATTCTGAACTGAAAAATAATAATGATAATATTGGATGATTTTTATCGCAGGATACCAGAATTTATCGGTCTCGCTATGAGTTTTGAAAATCTTGCACTCGTTGCTCCGCGACTCGTACAATATTTTTCAAACTCATAGCTTGACCGATAAATTCTTGTATCCTACTACTCAAATCATCCAATATGATATCACTATCCTCGGTCACATAAGCCACTGGAACCAAGACTCATATGGCTTGTTACACAGTTTTTGACCTCTACTTGATGGCCATTTATTCGTTGACCCATTGGGCACTGCCGAACTCTTTTACTCATATTCTTGTACAACATTCCCAGTTACGTCATAATCGGTTCAGCAGATCCACTGGCTCAAGACTTACCCGGGTTGCCAACAAATGACCTCACTGACCGTCATTACTAACTTTTCACCCCTTCACAATATATTTCAGAATGTTAAAAATATGGTGCAAATAACTATTTAGAAGCGTCTAAATTCTAATCACTGATTAAGTATCGTTAAGACCGCAATTCAAAATTTTGCATGAATAAAAATCAAGCAAAACGATACGTTTTCTAGAGATTGGTTGTTGAATGAGCAGCGCAGAGACGCCATGAGGTGACGCAAGTGATAACGTTTATAAACCATCAATAAAATAATCAAGTTTGAGATTATTTTCATCTCCTGTTAATCTTTTTTGCTTATATTTTTGTCCCTTTGCCTTTTCAATTGGTGTTTGTCTACAATGTTCACGCTGGCTAATTAGTCCTTACATCTAAATGGGGCCAAGAAGACTGACTATATGACTGTCAATGAGGAAGTCGATCATCAACCTATCTGCCAGGGCCGTAGCCAACTCAAAGAGTAAGGACTTCAAGATCTAGGGTTCCTGTGTGGCTGACAGCACGAAAGACTTCCTGTCAAGCAAATGACCAAGCTTGGAATGCCTGCAATAACTATACCACCCTCTTATGGGCAATCTGGTGATCGGTTCCAATTCAAATTCAACCAAGCTGAAAATCTTTAGAGCCTGTTAGAGAGCATTCTGTTATATGGATCTGAGACCTGGACACTGAAGAAAGAGCTACAGGATAGAAACTGGGTGGCCCTACACCCAAGCTTCCTTATGGCGAGTACAAACATATCCTGGCGTGAGCCACAAGACCAAAAGCACAGATATATGGAGAAATCCCTCCAATTTCATCTTCTTTTGCCCAACAGCGAGCACGATTTGCCGCTCATTGTCATCGTGCGATTGACAAGTAGTCTCATACGTCACATGTTGGAATTTAACCATGCCAAAACAGGGGTCGACGCCCCTTTAGCTACATTTATTTTTGATTGCTCGAAGACACCAGCAGGATCCATCTGACTCCCCAACCTAATGACAAACAGGGACATTTGCGCTATGGTGAAACAGCATCTCGGCTGGGCGGCCGTTAGATCTAATAGATAGAATTAGTTGTGTAACCCTCTGGTTATCCTTCTTACTCATAGGAAGACCCCCCCATGAACATAATTGTTTAAACCACATTTATAGACGTATCGGTCCGCCAAATTCTCTTGAAAAATTCCTTCCGCTTAACACTTTTTTTTATTGTCCCACTAACAAATATTCTGTCATTCCCTACTGAGAATTATAAATGACTTTGGGTTGATATTGGCGAGGCTTCTGTTACGTATGTGATTTTGATTCAAATGAGTCGTTTGTGGCTAATATTGATTTTTTATATAGCCAATATTAATGTTCACCTCCCCTTTATATTTCATTGTTCTGAGCGAACGCCAAAATTGACATAAACATATGTCCAATTGAGATGGCTTTTTAGCAAGAGAATAGACTTTTCCGTTCCATCTTAATTGTTCACATAGATACAATATGTGAATAAGAAAATCACAAATAAATATAGTCTTTATATCCTAATTCCTTCACCTGCATTTATTACACTTTTGACAAATCATGGGTAGACCCATCTGAATTTTGTTAGGGGAAATTGACCCTAGATCTATGCAAGCAAATAACGCTACCACCGGGCCACCCCATCCATTTTTTGAGGCAATCGTCCGATTTTTCTTCAGAGAGTTCGGTGATATCGCGCCTTTTACGGTGTAGTGCAAAGGGCTTTATATTGAATCTGCTACCACTAGAAAAAGTCAGCTTCCATACACATGTCTTAGAATAGGCATCTTCTGCTTCAACATACTTTATTTAGTACAATGCCATCGACAGGGCTTTCTCCTAGTCGTGAGCGTTCGAGTTCAACCATTTCACAACCGCATTTGAATATCCTGTTACCTGACACTCTCACAGCGTAATCCATTTAACAGCTTCTATTGGGAGTATGAGCTGGCATATCGGCACCTCTCAACGTCTCATAATTCAATAGAAATGGGGGCGCACGTCTGTCCAGACTCATTTACACTCTGTCCCCAAATCATACACACATAGCATTTTTTGCTATACGCGCTGCAACCTGCTTTTCTTTACTTCAACTAAATCAACTCATAGAATATTTACATAACACAGGGGAGGGGGGACTGAGTACACCAATGCACATCAATGCCGAATTATTTTTAATATGACTTTGCCTTAATCTCTAAAAGGCCATTCGTCTCGCTTGTGTTATTCTTTTATAAATACACAATATAGGGAATTACCGGGTGACTGTTTGGTCATTATGGTTTACGGGCATCTGTCTCTCATTTGATTTCAAATATTAAAGGTTTGGCCTTCAAAATAGCCAAAGGCTACATATTATTATCCATGGAGCCGGCTGTATAGAGCCGTCATCGGGTGGTCCATTTCGAACACACTTGTACAACACTAATAATATTGACAATGGATAATGGATCCACGGTTTGACCAGTATTTTTCTGAAAAGGCCAAACTGGAACTGAATTAAACCGGAAATTATAGTTGATTTCTATTCGTGTTTCCATTACTTCATGAAAGTTTTTGACGATTCTGTTCATTCTGAAGGTATGCTTTACCTGCAACCTATTATGATTTTACGTGGCGTGACTGAGGCCAACATTGGTTTGCGTCCGCTCACCTTAGATTTTGCATTCATACGATTTTAATCCGTTCTTGATGTATGCTTATGATCGCCTCCGGCCCTTTAAAGGCGTATGTAACGGCGGGACTTATGTAGTGAAAAGAGCAAACAAAATTATGTGAAGCAAATACTAAGTCCAGAGCCTTTCGCTTAAGTTACATTTAAATGTTTTGCACAGAAAATACGCGCCAGTGGTGACGTTACGACTGCCTGATTAAAATGGATGTTCACATTGATTTTAGTTTTTGTTTCAAATAGAGATTAAGGGTTTATGGTTACACTAGGCTTAAAGTTAGGGCCAGGGCAAACTCCCGGTTTATGCCGTGAGCACTATTTGCCACAATCAAGAGACACAAGGGGATTTCCGGAAAGTGCGCCCCCTTTTTATTGTCGAAGCCGGGAATTTGTGCCTATTTAGAATGCTTATCAATTAATTTGTATTGGAATCATCATGAGTAAAAGGCCTGGAAAGAAACGCCGTCTTTGGTAAGTACAAGGTGATCATCAAAGGTGATCTAGTATTTTTCTGGGTCGTCAGACATAAAATCAATCTGTGCTTCATCCTAGGCCTATATAGCCGTAAAGTTCAAAATTATGTAGTTTTTGGTTTCCACTTTCTACTGTTTGTATAATATCCTTCGAAACGTGCTCAGTAAGGTGTCCGACAACCTATCAAGTGCAATTTAGGAGAAATTTTCTCCTCAGAAAATCTCCTCCTGCCATGTGAACAGGTGGTACCGGGAATAGCTTTTACTCAGATGTCCCTAAAAAATTTGAAATAACGGTTTCAACACCAATGTAATGTTTATCTACAACCGTATCTAAATTAAAACTTAAAAATGTTTTTCTTATGCACCAATTTGTAAATTTTGTTGTAATATTTTTGCCAATCCAAATTCACATTATGTTTTTATTCATATTTTCTTTTTCACATTTAAGGTTTGTCTAGCAAATCATAAATTTCCAAGTAAGAAAAATATCGAGTGTCTTATTTACTTGAAATTCATCCTGTATAGATACCGGGAAAAAAAAAAAAAAAAAAAAAAAAAAAAACCCTTTGAGTAGGTCAATATTGTAATTGAAATTTTAATTATTCTGTTTAGCACTTTGAGGCGTCGGTTTCCATTATTTTTTCTTTTTTTCAATTTTTATTTACATCCCGTACTGGAAAATCCCCGTTTTTTCTAAACCACTTTTCTGTTTTATCTTCAACCAAAGGCCCTGATGTGTGTAAAAGAACCGAAATAATAATGATGCTACATATTATAATACATGCAATATGATGGTAAGATCCCGCTACCGGTATTCACTTAACCCGCTTTGGCTGCATACACCATTACCCCTTAGGCCTCAAGATGAGACTTTAACCTTACCTAAGATTTGCTAGAAAAATCATCCGCTCTAGGCATCCTACGCGCTTTGCTAGACACACTCCCCCGGATATATTCATTTGTCGCTCTAAGGTTTTTCTTGCTAAAAGAAAAAAACATGGCATCGGCGTCATCTATCTTTTTCAGTGTTTTCATCATGCTATATGCCGTACTAGCGAATGTAATAGCCGGCAATTCCAA
This sequence comes from Ophioderma brevispina, assembly GCA_023653785.1. Classification (NCBI taxonomy): domain Eukaryota; kingdom Metazoa; phylum Echinodermata; class Ophiuroidea; order Amphilepidida; family Ophiodermatidae; genus Ophioderma; species Ophioderma brevispina. The sequence goes on along the minus strand of JAMKCH010014031.1, from coordinate 13,402 downwards.
CCTCACACAGTAATTTTTTTCTAACGAACTCTTTATTACTAATTCGCTTTTGAGAACTCGAGTTTCTTGGCAGAGAGCCTCCAACGACCTTGCTGAAGGGGGTTTCGGGAACTAATGCTTGCTAATGATCTTTATTGATTACGATAGGTCGCGGAAACTTAAGTATAATGCTAAACGTTTGAAGGGAAGATAGTATAAGATGTTATACACTGAATGTAGGTTAGGCAACACTTCACTATTTAAGAGGCCTCGTCGGACTTCTTCTAGACAATTTCAAAATAAGTTCTATCCGTGAGTCCTTTTGACATCAAGGGATAAGTGGCCTCAGAACAGGCCTTGATGTTTGAGTAGTAATATATAACAAATGTTGTGTTGCTTTGAAGAACTTTTGTGATCCAATGTAACCCTAGGGAAATCAGGTATACTACACACTACACAACCAACTCTTTCGGTCGCGGTCAAAAATATCAAATCTATGATTTCATAATCGAAGGACCTCATGACTTACCATGCATGGCGTCATTGGTTTCAGGTAATGATTAGCCTGCAGCGACAGCGATAATTCGTGATTTTATCAATAGAACGGATCACGAAGTGACATACTTTACGATTTGTAAGTTGTACTGACTATTCCATTCGGCAAAAATGAGCTATCAACACTTTAAAAATACCTTCGGACCTGTAAAGGTTCACGAAATTAGAAATTATTACAACCCCATGTTGTCTAACATCCATTTTACCTTACTCGTAATTCCTAGCGTTAACTATACAACACTGGAATATTAAACAGTGAAGGTACTATACAAACCCCAGTACAACATCCTAACCCACGTTTACGGAGTATTAGGTTAATATTTTGTGGTCCGAGTAGATAAGAAATATTATGGTAAAAGTATGTTGTTAACAGATCAATATGTTATGCTTGAGTCGATAACGTCCGGGTTTTAAAAGCAAGACTGTCCCAAATAATTTAAGTGTTTAGCACATTCCTTTAATTACACACTAATACATGTACTTTTGTGTTTTCGGAATCTCATCTGTTTGTTATTTTTTGGAAAATGCCAATCCAGGGGTATTGGAATGTAGAGAACATATTTTCAAGATTGTATCAGTGTTTTTGTATATATACAGGGGAGCCCAAAAGACTTGACCCGATTATTTCCAACCATGTGGAATTTTTAATAACATACATCTACATTTTCCTTAATCTTTAATTGCTGCAAATAATTCCAATCCACCTGTCCACGGATTCCCATTTTAAACGAAACAAATGACTCCCAAAATAATGATAAGGGAATGTCCATGTTTATGTCAAAGAAAGTGGTAACTTAAAGGTGTAAAGGCCAGTATTATTGTATTTTTTATTTTTAAACCCCTTTTTACAGATGTCGTCCATATTTTGGTCTACAAATATAGACACTACTTCAATAACCTCAAAAGGCTCCACCAACTTCAACACATTTATCTGCTGCTTCATACGCAAAAGATTAATATTGATGATTTTGATTGATGAAAGTAAGAACCCAGCTTTCGTTGTTATTAAATAATATATTTCCCAGATCAACTTTTATTTACTACCTGTATTACTGCAATTTATATGAATACCAATGAACTTTTCCGGTGGTCATTAAATAATCGTCTTACCCTCTCACAACACAGTGAATTTAAAGATTAGAAATTTTTAACGAGATCCTCTCACTCATTTGAATCTATAACCATCGGTGAAAATAAACGAGGGATTTACGCTAAAATATTTGCGCGCCACTTGTGTTTAAATATATATCGCGGTTTAGAAACCTATACATGCACAGAACTTTGTTTGTACATTTGTATTAAATCATCATAAGCGCCATAGTTGGCATCTTGTAATGTAATATTTACCTGCAGGGCCTTCACTTCTGACCTTTTCCTATGAACCACTAACAATATCAACATTTGGACGGGATAAATAGCGCACCACTGTGTATTAATACAATATAAACCCTCTCTCTTTGCGTTTAATACACAGCTACTAAACACATGAGTAATTATTAAAGTCAAACGTGGATACCTATAGTTTTAGGAAAGACTACGTAAATAGGCTAAATACCACAGAATGATTGTAACCCATACCACAATGCATTGCACTCATGCGATTACCTTACACTCAAGCAGCAATTTGATTTAAAAGTTAATAGAATCTTAAAGAATAACACGGATATCTTTGATATTGCATAGTATTGATATCTCGTGATTAATACAAAGAACATCGAATCCCATCTTTGCCGAATGCTGAATGGGCGGCTGGTTTGAGATACTGACCCTGATTATTGTTTTAACATTTCCAATCATTGTTGCATCATGGGAAATGGTAACTCCCACCGCTAGTAAATAACTAATCAAGGCTGACATTCACTTCTTCTGGTACGCATAAACGAATTTCCGTAATATAATAAAACTGTCGTTTCTTACAATCAGGTATCAATTACAAATTACAAATAACACAAAAACACAAACGAAATCCCAATTATCTGTAGGTTCTCTTAAACCAGGTGGAATGAAGGCAGGTCTTGTCACGGTTGCACTCCGTTTACATCTGGACTCTAACCTCATAATCCTTTTTTTCTAAATATATCTCACCAGCACTGACGTACGGCTAAATATGATATGACAACGTCGCGTAAACTATCTACTGAAGGTCATCATTATATGCTTGACTATTTTTGAATAATTTTGTACTGTTGATATTGTGTACCCTACACCTCACATGAATTTGGTTGTTTTAAATATAATTTTTGAATAATAACAGAGTCATCTGTATCTTTTTAAAATGGTTCTTTTTAGTATGTGCTTTTTTGAACAACATGAATTTAACCGAAATAAATAGCCAACTGCTTATCTGAAAACTTAACCATCATGTAAAAATTATAAATATTTTGATGCATTTGCTTCCCTAACATACGGGGCAAAACGATTCCTGGAATACGAAGCTCTATGTATACGTCAAAGGTTACTTTTAGCCATTTGCCTATTTGCAAAGCACTAAAGCAAAGTAAAATGGTACATATGACGCTTTCAATGCATTACATCTGGATTGAGATATCATATCCATATCCACATCGTACTGTAACGCTAATATATCTTACCATCTGATAAGGGAGATTCTTCATTTCTCGCTCCTTGATTTACGGTGTTGCATGATATGGCTAATCTACTCTTTGTGTGTACCAGCAAACGTAAAACGTGATTTAATGGTGCAACGAGAGATTTCGACGTATCCATATATTGTGTCGTATGTAGAGATATCATATAGATTATACACCCAAATAGATTTCTTACCTTGAATTTGATTCAAAGATATGTCTTAAAAGTCAATATGAAACATAAGCTGAATTCCGTATTTGCTCCAATATGAAATTAAAAATATCACAATATATTAATATATTTCAGCTTAATCCTTTCAGATCAATTTTTTATGATGGGAAAATGTACATCAGTGAAAAAATCAGGGCTTTCCATTTTAAGGGACACTTGCTGTGTATGTTATTTCTCGTTGTATCCTTAAACATTTATAAACCTACGATAAAATGTTCATAACCATAATGTTAAAAAACAACTTGTTCGCTCTAAATGTTAGAATATTTAACTACATTTGTGTGATAGCTGTAAATGAATTGTAGACAATCCTTTATAGCTAAGAAAATGTTGATCGCAATTAACCGAATATGCTTCTTGAGAAATGCCACTGACCGGAGAATTTAATTGGAATAAACTAATCTTCTATTATTTAACCTGATTCCAAAATTCCAGCTTGTTCTATAGAGTTATTATATCCAGATGTTGCTGATAATTAAGTGTTAGAAATGCAGGTGGGTGTATACAGTAATCTTAATTACGGAACGTATTTGAGGTAATTGAAATTAAGTCCATGTGTGAGCATTCAGGAATATATTACAACGAGAGTAACCTCAGATAATTAAGGGGGGAGTACACATCACAACGGATGCAACGATTTGTGCAAAAAGCAATAAAAGTATGATATTTAGAAAGCAGTGCGTTAGGAACACACACGGCAAAACAACAATGTCTTGTATCATCTGTAACACCGATATTTACTTGTGGATGTTCTTGGCAAAAATCGTGATATTAGTTTTAAATAAAAACACGCACTCAATCTTGTATCGATTTCGTTGATGGATGGGAAAAATTCCTGTGTGGCAGTTTGATCTTTTAGCTCAAGGCTTCAATGTACTCCAGTGTCAAACCCCTCTTTAAAAAGTGATTTTCTCATTCAGAGCTATCTGCACAAGAGGTAAATGCAATACTAGACATTCTTCTAATATTTTTGGATTGATCACATGCCCTAGTTTTGAAATAAATTTGAAGCAAGTCAAATAGTACATGTTAGTCCTTAGAACCATAATTTACACATTGGAAGTTTTCAAACTGGGGCCCATTATGCAATTGGATGATTTATCCGCTCAGCGGACGATAAAAACATGCTCAAATTATTTCATTATAAATCATCATCGTCATCAACTTCGGCTGCGTAGCAGGCGACTACAAGCTTTCTCCAAGCACTGCGATCATTGCCAAGGCAAGTGATGTTTACTGGCTGTAAATAATGGTCAACGTCCCCTAGGAGGTTCTGGATGTAAATACATCGCTTTTCCTCTGACGCCCGGGTCTCCTCTTGCCATGTCTTGGTTCGAAGAGAGCATATCGTCTCACATTGCTCATCTTCTGGCATTCGGAGAATGTAGCCAAGGAACCGCAGTTGACGTTGCCTTACAGTGTTGATGAGAGGCTGGTGTTGTTATAAGATGATTTGTCATTACTTACAGTCAGACGTTGATGTTCAGCATTTCTATAGCCTGATGTTGCAAATGCATTTATCTTGTTGCTCCCTGTCAGCACGATAGTATCCATGAATCACATCCATACAGGAGTACAGTCACACAGGAGGAGTTAAAAATCTTAACGTTGGTGGCAATTGAGATGGATGAGCTTTTCAGATCTTTTCAAGCTTCCAGAAACCAGTCCATGCAAGAGCTTTTGCCTATTAAGTCACTGGTACTGGTGGCCATCATTGATCCAAGCTACTTAAAGTGGTCACATGTTTTATCCGTCTGGTTGTAAACCTCCAGAGGTGCTTGGGCATTGCAGTTGATGATCCTATATTCAGTCTTTGATATATCTGATGGTGAGGCCCAGTTGTTCTTCAACCGCAGCTGTTCTAGTTAGTTTAGCCTGTGCATTTGTATTGAGGACTCAAGCAAGGCATATCGTCTTGCAAATCCAAATCATTTAAGGCACCGCTGGGTGTCTCCTTGACCGACGAGGCTGTGTGACTACACCAGACGTGGTGTCTCTGTGCACATCTTTCATCAGGTAATCGCTGAGTATGATAAACAGGAACGGGGCAAGAACGTCCCCTTGCAACATCCAGTGGTGACTTGGAAAGAATCTTGACATTTTGCGATTCACCATAACGCGCCTTAGAGTTTGTCGTAAAGGACCCTGATGGCATTGACTATGACCTTCAGGTATACCATAGTAACGCAAGATTGCAAACAGACACTTTCTTTTTGAGGAAGTCGAATGCCTTCTTGAGGTCAATGAATGTATGGTAAGAGGGAGCTGGGTAGTTCCCAATGCTTCATAATCCTTCACAATGTAATTGCTGTGACAGCTTCTGCCAGGACGAAAGTCAGCTTGGTTGTTTCTTAAACAAGGGATGACATGGTCTCTGATTCTTGTCAACCACACCCCTGTTGACACCTTTGCAGCAATGGACATCAGTGTAAACCCTCTGTAGTTGGCATAAGAGTCAAGTCCCCTCTTCTTAGGCAAAGGGGCAATTACATTGGTGATCCACTGGTCTGGAGGAGTATGTCCATTGAAGACTTCCACACAAAAAGATGGTATGATTTTTGCCATACTTCTCCCCCGCCTTGAAGGTCTTCTGCTGTATAGCAAATCCAAACCAGCACTTGGTTATTCTTCTACTGCGTATTGCCGTCTGTAATTCCTCCATGGTGGGTGGTCTACCCAGATGGAAGATCTTGATCACTGGTGAAGAAGAGTTGCTGAAGTTGTTCCGCTGTCCCATTATAAGCAGATCGCAAAGTATCTCTCCATTCGTTGAGAAGTTCCGTGTCACTGGTTGGTGGTGTGCCATCACGTTTCTTGACTTTATGGTCGGATTCCTGGAGTTCTTCCATCTGCGTGTATGAAAGCCAATTCATCACATCTATACGATTCAGTCAAGTTGTTGTTAAGCTTTCTCCAAGTCTTTCTGGACTGGCGAATTCTTAAGAGTAAGTACATCTTCTTTGCTCTATCTAGTTCTTACGCAGTCTGCGGGTATTCATATGTCACCCAGCTAGGCATGCCAAATGGTTTGCGCTTGACGACCACATTCTTGATACTTCAGCAACAGTCTTCTGAAAATGTCGTATCTCTCTGTGATTGAAGTTGATGTGTCCTCACAGCGGAGATCTCTAAACATGGTTGCCAGTTCGATCTGAAATTTCTGTTTGGTATCAGCATCTGCACAAACTTTCTCCTCATTTTAAATGCCATATGCCCCCTTAACGTAGAGCTAACATGAAATAAAAATGGAAGAAAGTTCGAAGCGCGAAATATTACTGATAATGTATGAGGGTGTGTGGGGTGTGGTGTGTGTGTGTGGTGTTACTGTGAAACTTTCTAACCCAACCATTTACTATGTGCTGGTTTTCTGATCGTTGTATATTTTTAAAGCATATTCTTCATTAAATGCAATCACACCCGCTCTGCAAAACAAGAGGAACATCCCTACTTTAAAGGAGTCCGGGCCATAATTCATCAATTTCCCTCGCTCTACTTTTGAATCAATATCTTTTGTTTGCCTCAAGAATGATCTAAACTAATTGCTTCGAAACTCCAGTGATTTTTTTGCATGGACTCTAGAAAAGGTTAGGTTATGAGGGGTAACATGTTCCGTGTTTTTTCATCAGTCAAAACTAGACGCATAACCCGCAGCCGCGCGCACGGGGCTGTAAGGCCCTCTATTAACTAAAACGGGGATCCGTCTGCTAATTAAAGTCCACGGTAAGGGTATTACCGGCTGACTTTGTTTCAGTTTTGTAGGTGGGGGGGGGGGGGTTGTAGATGTTAGACGTATGGCCCATCTTTTTCACAGGCAGGCTGGGGGGGACCAATTGAATATTAATTATTAAAGAAAAATTACAGATGTTGACTCTTAAAAAGGAATTTTATTATGGGAATAACCGCCAATTTTTGGAAAAAAACTAAAGATTTGCTGACGTTCCGGATTGATTGGTTTATTATTTTGCGCGGGGGACCCCACAGTTAAAATGATGACGTACGTATCCCTACAGTGGAAAAAACAACGATTATCGTCATCGTACGTCTGTTTTTGAATCAGGTAGGTCGAAAAGTAAATTTGTACTGGTTAGACATAATAAACCGTGTCTTTTGGAAAATAAATTCACTCTGTGCATAGGGCCATATGTACAGACCTTGAGTAACATAGTCGGATTATATATATCGGTCGCCCCTAAGAGCAACGGATACCCTGATACCTGACACTTGACCTGGTACCTGACACGTTCCACCAAACTATTCATCCCGTTACCGGTTATAACTACAATACGGTCAAAGCAGCATCATACTCTGTATCCCTTTGTCACAGCGTACTCGAACAAGATGTGAGACTATACTGTAGTAAAGACTAGTTCATGCATTTGAAGGCGTAGTAAAGACACCTTTCGAACCACCACTATAGATGATATCCATCGTTCCTCTACCAACCGTGGCTTGATCTCGTCGATAGAGCGTCGTTGCAATTTAATACGAAAGGTCGCCGGTTCGAATCCGGCCAGCGCACATGGGTTTTTTTTCAACACTATCTTGCGCTGGCCCCTCTCCAGGGAAGATTAATAAATATATATTTTTCAATGCAGTTCAATCATAGGGTGGTACTTTTCAATGCCGTACTTACCAGCATCGGGGTAAGCTTTTATCTTAAATTGTTTTTACTGTTCAAAATTCAAATCATGCAAATACTGCTCCTTAGTGATGCCAATGAACAGTCATAGTAGCAGTGTCATGTCACGCATGATTTGAAACAGTTACCTTGCATGCAATAACATTGGGTTCCGAATTTGAGACCCTCAACTTGGTTTGACATCCAGATTTTCAGGTGATGATTGTTCAGCTGCTTTTAATTTTGGTTTGTATTACTGTACCCAAAACTCCAGAAACTTCACCCCGCAAAAGTAATCTCTATCAAACTAATACCCTTGAACATACGGGCCATGGCTACAGAGCTATGCGCTCTGCAGCCATGCGCACCGTACCTCTAATATCAAAACATCCCTATTATAATTATTATACCGCCCAAACCATGGCACTCCTGGGTATGTGTCCATAGTTCTGTATCAATCTTGAATTAACTGAATACATTACTCAGAAATTCATTGAACTGGAAATGCAACATACTCAGTATGCCAATATTCTCTATCTCAGTATTGCGTACAATTTTTGGATTACTTTTTTGAATTAGTATTGTCTATTCCATTTCATCTTAATTTTGAATAGAACCTTGATGAGGTAAAACAGATTATGTAAAACGCGTGTTGGTTTAATTACTACATGTTTCTTCTATGCTTACAGTGAGTCATCAAGTAATGTAGCACCGCACGGTAAAATATGGCACAGAATAGATCTTTTTAGGATATTCAAGTGGCGGATCTAGGCAAAGACTATTCGGCTTCTTAGACAAAACTAAGCTTTCGAGTTGATTACGCTTAATCAGCTGCCAGATAATGTGGCCTTTTTTGATCGCGTAACTTTCTCTTTTCGTGTCTTCTGCTTGCAGAACGGCGTATAGGGACTACTTGACAGTCCGAGGATTCGAAAACCGGGTGCAATGCCTATGCAGATCTGTAATGTAGTGGAAGCGCCCATGCCCAGCTGGTTTTTTAGGAATATGAACGATTCGATCAAGTGGACGTTGACCTTATGCAGTCACATTCCTGAACACAGCTGAGCCATTGGCGCTCTCACTGCATTACCCCATCTGCATATGCTGCCCCGGTTTTCTAAACTCGTACGCGTGGCTGTGTGGGTGTAGGGAGTGCCGTGTGTGTCCATAAAATGTTACCCTACACTCATATTCTTGTAACGCATTGCCCAATTAACTTCATACTCGGTCAGAGGAAGCACTGACCCAACTCATAGTGGCTTGTACCCAATTTTTGACCTCGATTGTCCCCTGTATTCTTTGACCCCATTGGCAAAACCGCCGACTATTTGTACTCATATTCTTGTACACATTCGCCGGTTACGTCATACTCGGTCAGCAGATCCACAGGCCTAAGACTCATATGGGGTGGACACAAATTGACCTCATACTTGAACCTCATTACCTTTACCTCCTTATATATCAGAAGGTAAAATATGGTGCAAATACTGTTTAGAAAGGTCTGTCTAATTTCAACCAGTTTTAAAGTATCGTAAGACCGCCAACAATCAAAATTTGAATGAATAAAGATCAAGCGAAACGGTAGGTTTCTACAGATTGGTGTGGAATGAGCGGCACAAGGACATAAAACTCCTAGAAACAAACTGGATATTTTTCATTTCGCTCATGCAACGTTATGCAAGTACGTGTATAACGACGTACGCGTGTGATTTTTCGGGTTCGTCCACATGACTGACGATTCTATTCGTAACTTGAATATATAAAACGCACCCAGGCTTAAATTCAGGTTTTATTTATGTAGTGGTGAAATGGTAATTGTGTTGTCTTGTTTTATTATGGTCGTCGTCCATGCGCCAAACTGGACAAGGGTTGTTGGCACGCATGGCAGACACGACGACGATGGTGACTTTTAACAGGAAAATGATAAACTGACACTCTCTATAGTAAACCGCAGTCCATCTCATTTACATTGGCGAAAAGAGGTGATAACGGTTATAAACTATTAATAAAATATCAGTTTGAAGATTGATGGTGATCTGCGTAATTTGCTTGCTTCCTTAGTTTGTCCTTTTCCTTTTAAGTCCAGTCATTTTATGCTTTGAACAAACAAAAATGTGCGAAGAAACAATTTGGTGTTTAATATAATGTGAATTGTCCACAATAATATATTAAAAGTTTAACCAAAATCAACCTAGTGGAACTGTTGAAATAAGGGGGGAAACATTTGTTATCATTGGTAAAAAATTAAATTGTTCGAATTTAAATAATGATGTACCAATTTATTGTGCTACCCTAAGGTTTAAAAAAGGTATAATATCCCTATCTATGAGTTGTATTCAGTACATAACCCTAACATTTCAGGTCATTCCCGTGGTAAAATTTATAGAATGGTCCGATTTTGATATCGGACTGGTTGTAAATTGTTCATTGGTCCCCACTAATAGTAAATGTAAATAGATTATTTGTTTGAACGTTCTATATAAGAATTAGAGTGCTATGACCGTGACCTCCCATAGACCCTGATCCCAGTCAATTTTGCTTCCAAGTTATGCAAGAAATATCATAGATGGTGCCATGGTGCAACCAGTATATATTTGGCTCCTTACCATTACGAACAATTTGACACCATTTTTTATAACGAACGGCTAATCTGAAAATTTACCCCCATTGTGACCTTGACCCTAATTTTGAGTCATAACTATTTGAACTACAACCTGCAATCGGGCAAACTATTTTTAATCCTGGAAAGTTACGACCACGTTTTTGTATACTTTTCGAGCGTTTTGATCCTTTTCATATTTTCCACCCCTGTATAAACTTACCCCCTTAAAAAATATGTTCCACTCCTTGATTTTGGTAAACTTTTGATATTTGTTTTTAAAGGTTTTCTCAATACAATTCTGAGAAATTATTCTTTTGCAATTAGTTTTGGGTTACGGCATCATTTACTCTATTTTGACTGGCTATTTGAATGTTTTTGGTGAATAATTACAATAACGCTCTAGCTCTAGGAGCCTCCCCTCCATGGTAAAACCTATTCTTACGAGACTCAATTTTTACCCATTTATTATATCCGTATCGCACACAAATGCAGTTTCTGGTGAAAAGTTCCTTTCGCTTTACCACCTTTTTATTGTCCTACAATAATATTGGTCAGTTTCCTATCATGGTACTTATAACTTAGGTTTCACTTTTGTCGATTTTAGGTGTATGGGGGAGTTCTCTGGTAACGTATTTGATGTGACCAAATGAGTCGTTTATGTTTTAATCTTGATTGATTTGCCAATTTTAATGTTCACCTCCCTTTATATTTCATGTTCTGAGTGACGCCACAATTGACATAAATATATGTCCAATTTAATGGCTTTTCAGGAAGAGAATAGACATTTCCGTGCCTTCTTAATTGCTCATTCGTGCTACCTACAAAATTTGAATACTTGGATTCATAATAATTTGATTATTGATATTGATTTCTTACTTTAGTTTATATACCAGAACACCATTGTCTGAATTGGAACCGTATAATTGGAAACAATTGATAATAATACAACTACATATAGTCATTTATATTATAAGCACCTTTTTATTGTATCAAAAGGGCTTTATATATAATCCGCTACCACTAGAATAAGTCGCTTCCCTACAACATCCTTAGGAATATACCTGGCCGCTTTACCCCCTCAGCACACTATTTTTTTCTTAAGCCTTACTGTTTGGTTTTTGCATGATCTATTCATTTAATTACCATTTAATTTCTCTTCTAAAATAATCTTCCGCAACCTTTCGACTAACCTTATTTATTCAATGGCAACGATTTTAGCCGATCGACAGAGTTCTCTAATCTTGTAGCAGTTCAGGTTAAAAACATTTTCACCCATTAATAAATCCTGTTACCTGAAACTGTTTCCCAAGCGTAGCATTTCACCCGTTGTATTCGGAGATGAGCTGGCAAATCGCCACATCAAAATCTCACAGTCATAAAAAATTGGAGCGCATGTCTGTCCAAATCATTTACCACTCTGTCTCAAATCATATACCACTAGCATTTGTTATGAGGAGCGCTGCAATCCTTTGCTTTCTTTAACTCAACTGATTAACTCATGAGAATTATATTACAATAATACGAGTTTACAACCAATCACAATCTGCCGAATATATTTTTAATATGAATTTCTTAACGCTCTAAATAAGGCCATTCTGGCTCGCTTGTGTTGTCTTTTTATAAGACACAATATAATGGAAATTAGCCGGGTCATGTTTGTAGATATGGTTTACGGGCATCTGTCTCTCATTTGATTTCAAAGATTAAGGTTTGCCTTCAAATAGCCAAAGGGCTACATATTTTATCATTGGAGCGCTGTAGCCTTCCAATCGGTGGGTCCGTTGTCAAAACACAACTTGTACAACCTAATAACTATTGGACATTGAATATGTTGATGAACCACGTTGTGACCAATAATTTTTTAAAATGTCACTGGAAAACGAATAATATACATTTAAGTAGGCTATATTTGGGTTAATACAATCATTTTCTAATATGAGAATATTTTATGATTTATTTTTTCTATTTGAACTGAATTACGGAAATTATGTTGTGATTTCTATTCTTGTTACTCATTAAAGGTTTCGACGATTCTGTTCATTCTGAAGGTATGCTTATCCGCAAAATCATTAGACTTTTACGTGGCGTGGATTGAGGCACTTTTTGTTCGCCCACCTGAAGACGAGATTTTATCCGTTCTTTGATTTATGGGCTTATTGATCGCCGCGTCTTTTAAAGGGTATATAACGGCGTGACTTATGTATTGAAAAAGAGCAACAATATGTCTGACAGCCAAATACTTGAGTTAAAATTTTTGACCGTCTCACATCGGGCAACTATGGTGATCATTAAACATAACATTTAACTGAATTATCACACGGGGATCATTTCGTCGTTACATCATGCTGTTCTATATCATTTTTTGACATTTTTTGAGAAAATTCGGTATTGTTGATATGACATTGGAACTCCTTCCTAATTACGGAGTTCAGACTGGACTCACCTAATTATGAGATTTATTAGGAAATTTGATTAGTGCATTTTAAATCAAATTTATTTGTTCACATACAGCGCATCTGACATAGATCACTATGTGATGCCCTAAAAATAACGTACATGAATACTTTAACACGGCGAATGAATCGTTTCATACATGAGTATGGCACGCTGCCACGTATCAAGCATGCGATTTTCCGCGCTGTCGAGTTTCACGCGCTGTGTCTCGACCTTCTCGCCATATGTCGAGTGTGAAGCGTTATATGTCGAGTTTACAGCGCTATCTGCCAAGTTTTGCCCTCTATAATCGAGTTGTGCTCTCTATATGGTGAGTTTGACATAAATCAGTCCAGTTTACGCTCCACGTTCAAATCCATGGCGCGTTTTCCCGC
>JAMKCH010014030.1:0-57040 GCA_023653785.1 Ophioderma brevispina | reverse complement strand
GCGATATGGTACCTCATTTCCTGCATAAACTATTTGCACAGTTCAGTAAACTGTCACACACCATTGTTTGTAAAACCTACAACCCCGGGTTTTGGGTATATAATACCCATACTACACACAGTCAGTCCATGCTAATACAGGTGCACTGTACTGTTCAATGAACTGTGGCCCATGGTGGATGAGCATAAAGTAGTCACATTGAGTTAATTACTGGTTTTGTAATCTATCCCCTCATTAGCACAACCTGTATTTTAACACTACATTGGCCACCAACAAAAGCTTGTGTTTGGTTTTGTTCCAATAAGACCTTCTCCATTTCAGAAACGAATACTACTTTCCCAACATGGTCTTAATATTTTAGGTTATCGCTTAGTCAGAATGCTGTGATTCAAGGTGGTACCTCAAGAACATTAGTTTGTCTTTCACAACACCCACAAGAAACCAGAGGTTTCATCTGGTAGGTTTTGATGAGGGAGAAGAATGCATTTGGGCTGAAGTTCAGCTGAAAATATGTCATCTGTCATATTTAAAAGAAACAGTCCTTTGGCAGGTTTTTTTTGTGCTTGGATGTTTCCCATTGTCTATCAGGTAGATAGAAAATATAGCGAAATTTGATGTCTGGCATTGAGACGGGTGTAGGGTGTAGAGTTCCCCAGTACAGTAGTCAGCAAAAAATGGTTTTAAGTTGGGTTATGTATGCATGCATTTGTTCTCCTCCTTATGCCCAAATGCTAATAAGGTCCATTCATACTTCCCTTCAAATGCATGCAGTTCTTCTGCACTGCCGATATATTGATATATCACTTTCTACTGCAACACTGGATGCAAACCCACTGCAATGCAGTTAAAACGAATTTCACTTTGTTGTTGAGTACCGCATTCCGCATCTTGGGCAGAGACTGCTATTCGGGGAATGCAACTCACTGCACTGCCTTGCAGTAAACTAACGACCTTTAATCCTACCCCCTTACCTTAAAGCGGCACTGGCACATTTTCACAAAATATGAAATTTCTTCATTTGCTCTTCAAATGATAGTCCGAGGCCATTTGAAGAACAGAGATATATTTTACACATAAAAATAAACAAAACCCCAAACAGATAGGGCCATTGATAATTAAAAAGGATAAAGACATCCGGTAATCTGTAGGCCAACTTTTCAGTTTTCCATAACTCTTAATCAACAATGTGTATTTACATGAATATTTTTGACTCCGTATCACTGATATTGAAACGCACAAAGGGTATAGACGGTGGACGTCAAACAGTGTTCATAGCGTGGGAAACAAGCTTACGGCGTGCGTGTTCTTGTGTTAAACGCCATTTTCTCGTTGTCTGCTGAATTTGAACGTCCCGGCGACGTTAAATTATAAAATTGTTCTTTTACCCCTAAGGAAGCTGATTTGGTCTTAATCATTTCGGGTGAGGGCTTTTGTATATAAAAACCTTACCACCATGCAAAAATATCGATTTTTGAAAATCTGAGGGCCGCAACTAATTTTTCAAATGTGCCGAGTGTCTCTTTAACACAAACCTAGTAAATTTTAGAGCAACACAGCACTTGCTATATAAGTACCACAAGGTCAATTTCAGCCACGTTGAAACAACTTATATTGCTTATAATTTTCTTAGAGTGATTACATACAATGATCCTATAATAACAATTGGTGTTTGCTTCCCTTATCTTTACAAATACACAATCTAGCTAAGCTTTTTATTGTGCAAACAAAACAATAAAATATTATACTAATAGTTTTGGGTTTGGTGCAGTGAGCATACAACATAACTTAATACAATGTAAACTTTGACATCACTGAATGTTGTTGTTTTTCTCTTTTTCCCCCTTTCTGTTCCGTTATTACTTTTTTATTATTTTTACTTTTGTCTCTGTGGTAAGGGTTCTTTTGAAACAAACTTCAAGAAAGAAAAAATAACAAAATAAATAAAAGCACTAAAATTAACTACAAAAAATGCCTCCAATAGTTTGGTACAATTGGCAAAATTGGCATCTCTATATTGTGTTGATCTTTTTTGTTTTTTTCCCAAATGTATACTTTATTATATTTTAGATAGTCACACCTTTTCAATTATGCACCTTTCCTTCTACAATTCAATTTTCTTTTTTTTCATAATTTTCCTCTAATTTAATAAACCTGTTTCTCCGCTTATGTTTCAAGCTTCTATATCAATAAGATAATTTACTGTTTCTCTTTCAGACACAATGCCTAGCTATTGAGTAGTTTTCTCAAAATAACGTGAAGAGCGGAGCTCAGAATAAAGGTGTCAAATCTCCCCAGGCTTCTGGAAATACCATGGTTTTTATTAATTATGTTGTACACCTGCGCTTACAGAGAGAACCCATGAAAATATACACAATTGCTCGTTTTATTTAGCAACACATATCTTCAGTTTTGGAAATGTACCTGTAATCTGGCATTAATTTCACTTGGCCACACTACAGCTTCATCTTCTGGGTTTTTAGTTACTAAAGTGTATATTGCTTTGGCTTCAAAGATTGAATTTTTTTCAAAGTGTTTTTTTTTTAATTATTTGCCTGCTTTCCTCCCCCCCCCCCCCCCCCCCCCCCCCACCCCCCCCCCGTAGACATCCACACCACAATACTCCTCTTTACAGGTGTTTTCTGATTGGTTGATTACATTTTATAGTCCTTTGGAGAGTCCATAAGAGTTTATATTAATATTTAAGACTAATCCTCATCAGTCATTCCCTTTCGGAGCATGTGCTGATAGTTTATACATCAATTTAGCCTATCTTGTAGCCAATCAAACAAGTATTTTTCGGAGTTAAATATATTGTATACATGTGGTTTGATTCTTTTACGGTTGAAAATTCGAATATAACACCAAACACCAAAAATGTATAAATGTCAATAAGATTTAAATTTTAATATATTCCAATATTACAACTCTTGTGCCTATGTCAAAATTCACCATTCACTGATGACCATGTCAATTTGCCTGCCATCCGCACTTTGTAAATGGGTAAGGTCACGAGGTTCCCCAAAGTCATATGAGATCACCAACACATGGATCACTACCCAAGGATCACTGTCTCCAAAGTGTCATGAAAATTGACAACATAATGTGGATACACAAAGCAAATGGATGCTTCTGACCATTTTTGGGGCCATGATCTATAATGACCTCTAGATTACCTTTGACCCACTCTTGAGAGGGGTAAACTTGCATGTGCCGCGAACACCTCATCACAAAAGAAGGGTGGTGTACGATTTGTTTGGTGGGTCCACTAAGTGACAGGAGGAGATTTTTTTTAAGGATAACCAAATTTCTCCTCAAACTTTCACGGAAACAAACAAGTATAAAGAAACCCCGCAAACCTTTTTTTTGAACTTGCCTGCTATCGTATCGTCCCCATGAACACCGTGCTTTGACTTTTTCTGTCTGCAGAAGTACTTAACATCTCTTACTACATACAGAACGGCCATATTCGCTAATTCATTGCAGGTGTGGATCTAAAACATTGTTAACCATTCCAAATATGCAAAAAACTGTGGTTTCGGCGGCAAAAAAATTGGGGGCGCTTCTTTTCTGGAATCTCCTCATGTGTCCTTTAAAGGCCTCTCGTGTAGTACACAGGGGCCACTCTCCTCCTTAAGTTTACTGGGGTTTTAGTGTTTTTTGAAGCTGCAGGAAAGCTCAAAAGGTATGCCATAAAATATTTCAGACTTTTCCTGGCAATGATTTCAAGATTTGTTTGAAATTTTCAGTAATCATAATGTTTGGGCGCATTTGGAAAAGTTTCAAAATACGGATGATCCCTAAAAAACAGGGAAAGTTGGCCAGGTAGACACATACATGTATGTGTTGTGCACACACCCACAGACACACAGAACCAGACACACACACCCACACAGCTGCGATCAGGAGCACTCAAAGTCTTGCCTTGTTGCGAGTGTTCATCAGTCACTCTTAACTTTTTATGCACCAAACCAACCTTGTTTGTTTGTTTTGTTTGTTTGCTGTAAATGAAACATAGCCAAGAACTTTTATTTTACTTGTTGTTTTGTTGTCCTTGTTTGTGCATAAAACATTTCGAGTCGCAGGTTTTCTGGGGTCGGTTTGGGTTACCGCAAACTACGAATTTTTTTCCCCACAGCTGTAACACACACACACTCTGCTCTATTTTTTCAATTTACCTCCTTTAAACGAAGAAAAACTGTGGGCTGCACTTACAAATTCAATGAATAACGCATATCCATAATTATTAAAAAAAGCAAGCACTGAGTTTGGGTGGTTAACCATTAACAATTCCTTTGCAAAAATGTCAAGCCACAAATTGCATATTACAAGATGAAATAATATGTCTTACTTACTATTATACAGCCTTTGCTTGATGATAATAATGACGGATGCCATACTGCTAATGCTTTCTGGCCAGCCTGTGTCCCAAAACTCTACACAACATATCAAAATCATAGGACAAGACTAAATTAACAAAAAAAATATGATGTGGAAATTTAATGGCAATATCAATAACTGATAGATAATTATTACATTTTCTATGAACGCGTACAGAAGATGTCATACAATTTTTGAAATATGGATACGAAACCTCATAGGAGAATTTTTTTATGTGTGGTCAAATCCAATCATACAACCTCATATTTTCTACTATTTTTTGATCAAACAACCACTGCGAAATACTAGCTGTCAAATTGTACATTTAACATTTAGTAGCCAGGGTAAACTTATATTGATGGAGTGCAGCACACGGGAATATTGAAAACACAATTGTTGTATCGACTCTGAAGAAAATGGCACAAGTTCCTTCATACAGAGCTTTTACTGTACAGCACCAGGTTTATGGTTTCTGATGGAAATAGATCCTTTTTTCCAATGACAATTCAGGCAAAGGTTTCAGAGCATGTTATTAAAGGTGAACGAGAGATTTCACATATCAAGGTGTTCCTTCCAAAAATCGAAAGTACTGATTTTGCCCTGATATTCGGAGTGGGGATACAGAGGGCAAAAATTACTTTTTGGGTTATTTTCATTAGGGCTGGGTTTCTTGTATCTATTAAACCTATCTCAACATGAAATGATAAAGATTTTTAATTCTGGTCCAAGAAAAGCTGTGCAGGCCCTATTGTGTCATGTCCTTTCATTTGTGGTGGGAGTGGATTGAGCAGAAAATACCAATAATTACTCTTTTCACAGTATGTTGTATACTTTGAGGTTTACTTTTATGTAAATGAGTCAAGATAGTGATTTTTTAAAGTTGCATGAAAATGTGGGGACATTGGTTTTCTTAAAATGAGTTTTAGGTCAAAATTTAGCGTGAGGGTGCTTTTCGCGATTTTTCGCTTATGTTGCCATTTGCTGTTTTTGAGTTTACAGCCATGAAGATAATCCCCAAATTTGACTAGCTCAAGAAATTATTACCTGTAGTTTGTCTGCAGTGATCATTTCAACTTTCATTGAATGTCCCAATTCAATTATACACAAAGCAAGGCATTGACCCGTACATTTGAATAGGAGCATGTGAGGAACATTCAAATGAGTGCTACAGGCAACAAAATGAGATAGAATGATCAAATTCTTGAGCAGGTCAAGTTTGTGACCATCTTTGTAGCTGCAAACTAAACAAGGCCAAAAGAAAAAGTGTTGGCGAAAAGTGTGAAAAGCGCCCTAACACTAAATTTGACCGTTAAAAGTCAAATTTTTACGAAAAGCAATGTTCCAATTTTCAATGCAACTTTCAAAATCAGCTATTCTTGAGCTCCTCTACATGAATTAGCCATCAAAACGCATTACAAAATACTGTGAATGAAAAGAGTAAGAATTAAGAGGGATTTTATGCTCAATCCATTACCACCAAAATTAAAGGACCATGCACAAGGGCGCTGCACACTTTTTTCTGGGACCCGAAGCAAAAAAATGTGTACAAATTTTCCCAACGTTGGACGATAGGTATAATTAGAATACAAGAACCCAGCCCTAATGAACGGAAAAAAAAAATTGGACCATTATAGCCCCTATATATATAAAGCTTTCCATCAAAAATATCCTCGTCTGAAAGGAGAAGGCGAGAAATGTTTCTTTGGTACAAAAATTGTGAAATTGTAATTTCGTATTTGAGCAAATACGAAAATTCTGCCATGTTTTCCATGAAATACAAGCAAATCAGAAATCGCCTTTATTCTTCTTTAAGACATTTATGTAGCGAATACAAGGCAAAGAAATCTATTGAGTTGTCTAATCGAGATGGAATTACTATGATGACACATTATTTGGGTGCCACAAAAACGCTCTCGTTGCAACGTTAAAGTAAACAGAATTTTTCGATGGCCAATATAGAAATGCAGTTGCTTAGAAAATTTGACGAGAAAGGTACATCATATTTAGTCTTGCATGGGAATGTGGGAAAGTTAGGTCCCGAATAATCTATTATTTAGCATCATTGTCTTTTGAAAACGCTTTCAAAAATTCACATCTATTGATTAATTTGCCAGTAGTTTGAAAAAACTTAGTAATGATGCTCCAGAATTATGACACTCAAGAGATGACCATGGCTCCTGTAGAAATGAGAATGCATGTATACATGACATGCATACAATTTCTCAGAACCCCCAAATATATACAAGACAATACAAATGTTGCAAGAAATGCCTGGAGGCAAGAAGATAGAGGGAAAGAAAGAATACGCTATGTGATGCAACAAAGTCCTATCAGCATATTGTCCATTTTGCGGAAAAAAGCGGTTTGGGTCTATCATCTCTGTGCTTTTCTTTTATTTTAATGTCTTCTTTTTAAACGGGTACTTTGATTTGAAATGGCACTATAGTTTGGAATTGTTGGGACCTGCATCGGTAGGGTCCTGTCGAATTATGTTAAGTTTTATTTTTCAACTGAAAAATTTGACAGAATAGGAAGAAAACAGCCAGAATACCCCCCCCCCCCCCACACACACACACACACATGCCAATTTACCAATTTACAGTGGAAAACAACATGGACATACTGTTACTAACAATTTTAATACATGTCGGCCTTTCCTAGAAACTGTGCCCCCCCCCCCAACAAATTAAATTAGTTTTAGTGTGATGCCACTGGGTGATTACTCTCCACAACCAAAGATAGTTGTCAAGGGATTGAAAATGAATTAGGTCATTTTTTAAGGTGGGACCCATTTGTGTAACATCTACCATTTTTGCCAAAAAATCAACCTCTTATATAAATATACACGGCCGCTTTAAAATGGTTTTATCAGAAGCATAGAAAGTATATATATTTTCTGAAAGGCTTAATATCAAAACCTGCCACCCTTGTGCTATTATTATGTTTGTTAGGTACAGGATGCAAGATATATTGTACATTTAATTTTTTGACAATTTCAAAGCTCAGCTCTTTTGATTCAATATTCACCATGATCATCAATTAACAGAGCATGTGTGAAATGTTATAGGGAGGAAAGTGCATTGCATCTGTCCAATATAATTCAAATTATGAAGTTAAGTAATCATTGAATTAGCCAAAATAGTCTGAAATGGACTTCTGATGAAATACCAAAATATGGATTTTACCATTTTTTTGCAAAGAGGGTAATAAAAATTATGTTCATCTGCAAGTGGTTCCATTGAACAAAATGTATATGCCTCAACCGCCTCCACCTCAACCGCCTCCACACCACCCCCAACTAATTAAGTTAATGACGTTATTACTGTTAATTGAGTTGATTGTTTATTGGATGTGTATCAACAATAATTTTGAAGACTAATAAATTCTCTATATATACTATGATCCCAAACATACATTTGGTTGAGTATTGTAAAGATCGTGTGACAATTAAATTGGACATGAAGACCATCAATAGTGACAAATCACATTTTGGGTGCCCACATTAAAAACACGACCATTACTGGTTAATATCTAGTGTATGTAAATTAATAGAAGTGAACATCCCCCAATCATTAAGCATTTTCTATAAATATTAAATGTGAATTAGTGCATTACAGCATCATTGGTACCAAATAATTTACAATTGTAAAGATCTAAAATTATCCTCTTTGGCACTTATGTCGAGAAAAACATAGCATCACTGTGCAGGTAGAGTGTGTAACAAGATTTTAACAAACTTGTTCAAGAACAATAATATGTCTTTCAAATTCAAGGGCAGCTTCTCATTTAAATTTAATCAAATATTATACTTCCAATTTCTGTCAAAGTCTAATAAGGGTGTCGTAAGGATTTTCTAATCATGCTAACCATGATAAATAATGCAAGACGGGCATCTGT
This sequence comes from Ophioderma brevispina, assembly GCA_023653785.1. NCBI lineage: Eukaryota > Metazoa > Echinodermata > Ophiuroidea > Amphilepidida > Ophiodermatidae > Ophioderma > Ophioderma brevispina. The sequence goes on along the minus strand of JAMKCH010014030.1, from coordinate 48,766 downwards.
GGATGGTGTCAGGTTACAAGACAAAATTGACCCATGTGACCATACAGCTTGACATTGATTTGAGAGTACATGCCTCAAGAGAAGATGAGCAGTAGCTTCCCACAATGATGCTTATAGGAAGTTTTGTACAGTAGTCAGTGAATCGGTAGAGATGAAACACTCTTTAAAATGCCAAGTTTGTGATCAGTACTGTCAATTTAGCCATGTTTCATCACTAAACGATTCACATCAGTACCGGTACAAAACCCTCCATTGGAAGAAATGCAGTTAGTGGAAGCTACTGAACTCTTCTCTTCATGCTTCTATCCTGTAGGGGCTTGTACTGCTTCAACCCACGTCAGTGCGTCAAAGTAAGCAAAATATTAAAAAGTTTACTAAACCATATTGGTTGGCACAACAAATTTGGCCACACTAAATTCATCTTTTTGACCAAAACATTTTATGGAAAATGATACTAAATAAAAATTGTGTTCTTTTTTGCTGGCAATCAACACAGTATCCACTATATGAACCTGGTAGCCTATACCCCCCACCAACACTCTTTGGATGGATCAGAGACTTACACGGAATCACTTTGCTACCCAATCCCATGACACTGCCGTCACAGTATCCCTATCGATCATACTGGATCATGAAGATGGTATGAGCAATGGTCACCTCTACCTTTGAACCATAAAGCAGTTTGTGGACACCCCATCTGGCAAGCCCAAAGGCTGGGACCTTGATAGGAAAGCAGGGTCAATCCTTAACAGACTCAGAACTGGCGTGGTCGTACAAAGAACTTCCTTCACAAGATCGGAGTAGAAGTTTCACCAAACTGCGATTGGGGAGAGCCAACAACCCATTAGACCTACATCATAGATGACTGTGAGGTCTACAAAGTCCCCAAGAGGAATTCCAGGCCTGATCAACCTGGATGAGGAAACTATCAGCTGGCTAAAGACCCATCTTCCACTGTGATTTGGGACTGCACGCGGACGCACGGACGACGAACGAGTTCAAAGACAGCATATCTTCAAACACCTCTTGATAACTCATCTTAATTATATACTCTGTACTTATCATCCCATGGGAAAGACAGGAAAACAATAAGATTGTCTCAAGGACCCTATACACATCCCAAAAAGGGCTTTATTTCGATGAGCGTAAACAAAGATTTAAAAATGTATCGTGTTCTGCACATCCCTAATTTTGACAAAATATTGCTTATTTCGAAAGCGTTATAAAAAGATTTAAAAATCGTATAGTGTGTAATGCAATTCCTTATTTGGAGGCAGATATTAAATTGCTTATTCTCAAATAAGTAGCTTTTTTTTTCAAAATACACATGATTGCTAGATTTGGTAGATTGTGCATTGGAATGCCTTGTTGGTCATCTAAACAAAGTGATGCGGTAACATGCAGTTAAATTAATCCCACATCTGACTTTGGAAAAGGATTAATGCCATGGCAAGTGAGTAAAAACCTGCCACACTAACGCGTATTTTGATCTTCGTTAGTAAAGTTTCATGAATGCTAAAGTGCAGGGAAACCATAACTGAATTAGGCAGAGTGTGGATGAACGTTTTATACCCAAAGTAAGACCTCTTTATCGGAATAAGTGAAGAAGATTGAAGAAGTGTGTGTTAGGGGTCAAGGTTATCCGGAATGAATATTATTCTCTTCCAATAGGATACTCAGTGGTTAGCTTGTATGAGGTCATTTGGAATAAAAAAAACGTTGTCTTGACTACAGCTGTAGCCAAAAGAGATGATGACGATGGGCAGCATCAATGTTATTTATTTCTAATGGTAATATTTTATTATTTTAAATTTTTCTTTGTACCAAGATGTATATCCTCATAGGTACAATATAGCATTCAAGTTATTTTAAAATCCCCAAGAGCGCCCTTAGATTTCTATTTTATAAAAGAAAGTGACTATTGCACAATACAAGAACATGAAACCATTTTGAAAAACCACATGCATGGTACCCTAAAGGAGAACCTGTATAACAATAATATTAATCCAATATCTCTGTAAAATAATTATTGACTACATATCCAGTGGTTTGCTCGCAACTCCAGAATCATACTAACCTAAAATGAATAAAAACATTTGTCTGAACATGCTCTATTTGAAATTTTTTCGCGCTGTGTATATGCGATACGGACGGCAACAGTCGCGTCATACATGTGATGTTTTCATATGTATTCCTATGGCTTGTATGACGCTAAACAGTGCCGGCCCGACTCTCATAAGGTCATGTGTCTTGAAGTGGGGCCTGCTCTAGGGTGGAGCAGTTTCACTCTTTTAGAGAGAATTGACATGCCTCTTGTCTAATGATTTATGAGTACTTAATGTGAATTGAATCTTCCACAATCACCGTCACTTATTTCTACAGCCTTTTCAGTTTTAAGTTATAGCTTTAAAGTTGTATAAACTCAAAATTCATTTGATCAGACTGCAGTAATTTTAACATTCGACTAATTAAGTCAACTCAAGGTGGAGGGTGAGGAATTGTGACACGGAGATGGGACACGGTACCATGAAAAGTCTATGGGAGAATATAAGCTTCAGCCGTTATGGTTTTTCTTTATCTTAACATCATTTTAATTCTCCTGATTCTTAAGTCAATTAAAGCCTAATTAACTGCCCTTTAATTTGAGACCATAAATATTGTTGTGGGACTCTAATTAAGAAATTATAATCAAATATTGATTGCTCCCAGAAATCACTCTTTCAAATACACGACGATAGAACACGGAGTCGTAATTACATTGTTTGCAGACCAGGGCTGAGATTAGACAGTGACCAATTTAAATTTGAAAACAACCACTGGTGATACACACAAGCTTTCCAGTAGGAAATGGGGTGACTTAAAACCGTGCCAACACAAAATAGGGACCCAATGCGATTGGCCAATCTTAAGACCAACAGCAGAGGCTGGCTTCATCCCCCGCTCCCCACACAGGGTAAGGTTTACCCAGCAAATATTATCATTGCCGAAGGAGGGATGATCCCAGCCCCTGGACCAGCCAACCAACGCCTACACCCTGTTTTCAACCCATCATGCACCCACCCTGAGGGGACCCCAACCCAGTACCCACTTGGGTGGGAGGGTGGGGATTTTTCAGAACACTACCGCACTTTCTTCCTCCAGTCGGATTGTGACAAAAAGGAGCAAAATCTTTAACCCCCCCCCATCAGACAAATTCGCGGGAAACCCCAGTCTAACTAAGCCACTCGCTGATTGGGGGCCCTGTCACAAGGCCGTAACATACCGAGGTAACACCTACCCCATTGGTCCATTGACATCCTTTTGGGCACTTCACATGGGCAATTACATGAGTGACTACACCCTCCACAGAACCCAACGAAAGTTGGATTGGGGGAACCCACCACCTGGGTGATTCAGGGACCACATTTGCTTAAATTAGACGTGGCAAATTGAAGCTTTGATTACTATAACAATAGGGATTGAGTGTACAATGGGACACGAAACCTATAATATGATAAAACAATGTTTATTCAGCCCATTATGTTATTCTTGTACCCATTTCAAAATAAGATAACACTTAAAACTAATGAGATTACACTTCACTCATGGCCTAATTAACATAGACCTAACATTTTAATGAAGCTCATTATTTAATTATACAAGCAGGGATGGCAGAGGAATGGACAGCCAGTCCTTGCAATTTTAAAGATGAAAATGAGCGGTTTGTTTACTCAGTAAAAGACACTTGTGAATCGGTCCTTTTTTAATTATATCCCTACAATTACAGATATTCATTAAGATTACAAATTAATGTTCTTGTAATAATTAAATTATTCTTATTATATTAATCAAGTGAGACCAGCTGGAGGATGAGGACACTCAGCTATATCAAAACGAGACTTAAGCCCCCTACCGGACTGCAAATTAGGTTAATTTGAGGACGTAGGATTATCAGAAAAAATAGCTTAATCATAATGTTTACTTAGACAGAGATGTTAGATGTAGACTTGGTGTTATTCTCTCTAATCCATGGATGGACTTGTTGAGCTGCCAATTTGAGCACGCGACCCTGCAAATTCATCTTGCCATAATTAACACAATTTCCCAAGGGTTATAACCCTACTAATTTGAACATATTATGAATGGTTATTGGATTTACATGCAAATACTTGATTGTGCTTGAGCAGAAGCCCTACTTCAAGGCTTTTAAGCAGTCTTTAGGACTTCATGCAATTATGCAATTTTTGGTATGCCAATTCGTTACCCGTTGCTCCAAAATCAATAAACATATTGCTACTAGGGGTATCCGCTGTCTGTCATCTAGTCTTGTTAGATGGGCAAGACCTCTAGTTTACAAAATAAGCTTGTTTTTTGGATAGGTGCGTTGGGATTGATACGAGGCTACTTTGAAGAGATACCTTTAAGCTACTTTTCATGAGTATTTTGAGCAATAACTGCTTACGACTAGCCCGATTGCAATTTTTTGACAGCATATTTGAAAGATTGGACAATTTCCTTCAGAAAAATGTTTACTTTTCATATGCTAGCATGTATAGTTTGGAAGTATAAGGTTTTAGCTCAAAATGATGCGTGATACTTGAAATTTGCAGACAAAACGCAACAGGCCCCACTTCAAGACGCATGGCCATAACACTTTATACACTAGCGCAAGTTTTAAATAGCACATGGTCAGATTTAGATGGTTTTTATGCATTGTTCTGGTTATAGCCTTCTGTTTTTCGATGAAACTACTCGATATTTGGTCAATAAAATATTTATCGGCTATATTGTATAATAATTTTTGTTATACGGGTTCTCCTTTAACTTCACCCTTTAATGCCCTTCATTCTATTCATCACACAATGAAAGTGGTTTCAAGTATCATAAAATCCACCATTTTGTTGAGAAAATGGAATTAATAGTGGACCCTCTAATAACCTTTATGTTCTGACCACAAATTACCTTTACCTCTCATCACACAGTTATTTCCTTTGCCAAACAAAGACAGCCCCAATTAGAATCATATTTCTTATAAGAAATTTCATTCTACTCCAAACCTCACCCCAATTACAGACTCAAGTGACTTTTTTCCATACTGTTAACCGGCTTATAACCTCTGATCTTTACAGGCTGTAACTAATTACACCAGTACGAAGGACATTTCACCTAAGGTCCTTGGGTTCACAAGTTTAATCAAATCTGTTAGAGATTTTTTTTTTGTCAAAGAACCAAAATTTATAAGACACAGCACTGAGGGGCAAAAAATGAAGGTGCCAGGATAATTGCCCTCAAGCTTGAATCCAAGGGATATAAAGAAAACTAGCACAAAATCACCAACCTGTTGCAACATCTTTAGCTACCTTTAATTGGAAATTGGGCTGGTGCAAATTGCACGAATTTAATACATGTTTTTTTTCTGTACACATAGAACACAGAAATTAACAGAAATAGAACAGTGTACCTGGTGTTGAATCAACATTACTCAAAACAAGCATTGATCCCATTGCATCAGTACAACACACACACAATTTGTTTTACCGAGTGGTGGTGATCATTCTAAATTGGTTCATGTTTCTGCTCATATGGTGAAGTGCATGCCTTATTTGTTTCACTCCCATCCGAATCATTTTGCTGTCTGTTAACCACGTAGGTAGCATGCTTACCAATGGAGAAATCTTCCTGGAAAATATCTTGTCTTCAATATGCAAACAAATAACATACATTCACAGCAGACCTTTTAATCAAACCCTCCCATGGATTACACACCAGAGTATAAAATGTCTCAAATATGGAATTTAAGTTGTTTCAGTAGGTTATTGTTGGGGGTTTTGAGTATATCCATTTTTAAGAAAACTAAGAAGATAGTGTGCAATGCTTTAAAATTCGTTCTTAGCGCATATTTTATTCAGGTTTTTTACTCACTTACTCCTGAAAAAACATTGTATTGATTTTCAGAAAACAAGGAAAATTTGCCGCTTTTGAGCGAAATCAAGAAAGTGGATTGGAAAAACAAACGCAAGAAACCTAAGCCATTAAGCCCAATCCAAGGTCGTTGCACTTCGCAATATTTCCCCCCCCCAAATAAAAAAAAACCACACATTTCACAGTGCCTTTCCCACATGTCTTCTGGTGACCAAACTTGTCCTTATAAGTATTTGCCTATTTTCCAAGCTTATTGTTGCGCCTATCAATGAAACAAAAATTAAATTTTGAGCCAGAAGTTCATCCCCAGAGGCCTATTCTCCCTTGAAATGTTCTCATATGTTTCATTGTCAGCAATTACTTCTTTACATTTTGAAGTTTCCTCTTACGCGCCTTCAATGTGGCGGAAACGATGCAGAAAATAGGGAAGAGCATTTGAAGTCATCAGTATAACTGTCAACTATATAGTATTCAATTGGAAGAAGCGCTCTCATATTTCCAACTCCCCAATACATCACTTGATGCATACACAAATATTTGTTGCCATATCTTTCAGTTACATGAAGTACATACAATCCCAATATGAGGGAGCCATTTGAGCATCCCAAAATGCAATGCAGTTAGAAAATAATGCATATGAGTATAAGATCTACTGTTTCCCCTTCTCGAAAAGGCAAACTAACGTTTTTCCCAATTGTAAAAGTAAAATTCGTTTTCACGATTTAAAAACGGTCAAGTTGTTCTCTGAGTTTAGTACTGAAAAAATTACCCATCTTAATATATGCCGAAATTATCTCCTAGACATAGTTCCCCCAAATCCCTTCTGTTTATTGCAGATACCGATACACCTGCAACATTCAGCGAGTATATATTTTTTTCAAAGTGACAAGTTTTTAAACCAATAATGTATCCAGTAAGAAGTCTGAAGTACCATGATTTTACACCCCCAACCAGTAAATATTATTTTGTAAACATTTGATGAAAATGAATTTCCATGATTAACAAGAGGCATCCCCCAGGGATACGAGGGGGTCACATGATCATTTTTTGGGTGTTAACTCTAAACTCAGAAGCAATAGGGACCATTCAACTTTCTCAGCACTCGACCTGTCATAAATTAGCAAAATGCTTAATCACTCAATACTGGCTTACCCTGTAGATCTTTACAAAGCCTAAGGTTATTTCAGCTGCTTTGCATTGGAAAGGGGCAATGCTCTTAATTTTTCTAACCGCAGATGCTTCACAATTTGGGGTGTCCTCTATTTGATGTAGTCCACTTAATTGTGACTTTCACAAATATTTGATGCCTTAGAAGTCTTTTGTTACATGAAGTGTACCAATCCTCATCTGTCATGGATCTGGTACCAAAAGTTTTAAATTGCATTCGGTTTGCGTTGTCTGCAGCTGCTTGATCATACTGTGTTACACTACATGTACATTTTCATTTAGTTTTTCATTCATTCATAATTATTTTGTTCTCACATATAAGCAAAATACAATATGATAATACTAATCTGAGTAATATAATTAGTTAAAAAAAAAGTTAATACATAGCATGAATTGGTAAAGAACCTCTCATGAATAAGTAAAATTATAATGCATCATTATGAGGGGAAATTTGAATAAAGTAGTTATGCTATGTATAATACTACACATGTAAAAAGAGCGGTGGCCCAGTGGCGAACAAGTCATTGCTACATGCAGGCATAGGGAGCATTAAACCTCTCAAAATTACATACAAAACTAACCGAAACATAAAAGTAGACTAGTATCAATGCAGAACTTAAGGGGTTGCACTGAGATAGCATTTATAATTATTTCATTTACCCCAATATGGCAATAACTCAATTAAAAGCATGGGCATATGCAGGATCCCACATCCCCAGGGTGCGCGATCTTAGATACGATCCTAGCCCATGCAACAGGGGTCCAGGATGTTAGATGAATATCGAAAAGTGGTTCTTTAGCTGATGAAAGAACTAAGAAAAATATGGGTGTTTTCATGAAAATTTGACATTATTTTGCCCATCCGTGCAATCTGAAGCCTATAATTACGCTACAAAATTCTTAAAGGTTTTTAGACCCCTGGGGTTGTGGCACTTCCCCCCCCCCCCACACCATACGCCCAATAAAAGCATGCCCACAATCAAAAACCCAAAATTTTAAAGAGATAGATGGGAAAAGAAAAACTAGGTGTAAAGATTGACATCCAATCTTGAAAGTCTTCCTTATAACTGCATCTGATGTGTTCTCAAATTGAGGTTAAATGAAAGCCAATCTTAGTTTGGACTTCATATTTACCTGTATAAAATTTCAACTTGACCTACAGTTGATGTATCTATGGCATACAACACTTGAAGTGGGAGCAGAAGTGGGGCAGATTGATTTTTTTATCAACTGTCTTTGGCAGTGAAGTTAGATTTCCCAACAGTGACATTTCCCAATTTTTGGAAAGTATTTTTTTTATAGTTTAGGTGTGAGAAGTTATTTTAGCTGCAGACAAAACGCTACATGGATTTCTGTATCATTCCATCCATCTGTACAAAACCCTATGCAGTTGGTATGGACTCATAGAGCAATTGCATGATATAGATTCCACAAAAAGCTTCCAAATTAAAAATAAAACTAAAAAATTCAAAAAACTCCAAATTAGCAAAAAAAAAATTTAAGGCAACAAACTCCATATGAAATAATTCAAATAAAAAGGTTTTAAAAATTCAATTTAATGTGCATCCCTAAAGTTGTTATCCATGGGCAAAAAAACTACCCAGGCCCTATTTTTTGACCCGTTAGTGGTTGAAAAGCTTCTTGTGTTCCAAGTTCAGGTAAGTCTAGACTGAATGACATCGGTCTTCACCATTTAAAATATTTTCCATTGTAATACACAAATAGAGCCTACGTGTTTTTGCTTTACAAATATTGGTTTCTCGGGTAGCATTTTGGGTTTCACATCCACAGTTGCAGTCTAATACAAAACATTGTTTTATCCACTTTGAACGTTACTGGCATTTTTATATTCTAATACAAATGAGACCTTTCTCTCCCACACATAAGGACTAATTTCTGATTTGGTCCTGGGATTTGTGTAAAGTACAAAAAACACCCCTGCCTTCTTCATGACCCTATAATTTCATTGTCATTTGTCAAGTCGATGGTGAATGAAACAAACATAAAAGTAGTTATGATCAGAAGTACACCCCAAGTCCACAAGTTAAGATATTTAAAAAAGACTCTATCTCCATTTTGACTGTTGTCATGCTTATGGTCAAAACGTCCAAATGTACAACATATGAAAGTTTTGTGGGTGATTACAGACAAGATCGCTATTGGTTTGCTAACCTCTGGCCCCTGTTTAACAAGTCCCCTGTTGAATTCCCCTGCTGTTCAATTTTGACTCATGTATCAAAGCAAGACCATTTCCCTCATTGTTCTTGTACCTGGTACATAAAGGTGACACAGCGGGTTTGCAAAACACTTAAATTTTAAGGAGTTTAGTGTTTTGGTTTTTGAATTTGTCCTGTTTTAATTTTAAGAAAACTAAGATTAATGCCACTGACTTAACACATTTTCTATATGAGGCAGGACTTTAATGCTCCTTTATCACCATACATGGATTTGTGATGAAACATTAATTCTGATGCTTTTATGAATTCAGATTTAATAGTGCTAGCCAAAAAGTTTTTTGAAGTGGTTGGAAAAGAGTGAACATTAGACACCGAGGTCGGGCTATAGTTTCCTATGTTGTCCCCTTAACATTTAAAACCAGCATTCCTCAACCTCATTCGGGAATTGTGACACAATAGGGATTAACAAACACATGATGAATTTTCGTGGCGATTTCACATGTCCCATTGATCAGTCATGTTATATCATCGTACCTTTTGGTCAAATATAGTATGTGTAAAACCATGGTGTTTTTTGTTTTTTTACAGTAGCCGGCTTGATAGGGCTCCACTGGAAGAATTTCGTAAAATTTGCTGGTCCGTAAATGTGCAGAAATTACAAACAGTGGGGGGGGCACAATGACCAGATGTTAACCTTTAATTCAAGAGTGCTCTACTTTCCCTAATAAAACATATATTCAAATATAGTACATTTTTCTTTTCAAAATAATTGCAAATATATCCATCCCATAGAGTCAGTATGTTCCATAGCCATATTGGTTATGTTTGTGAGGCCGAAGTAAAAAATCGCTCGATTTCAATTGTGTAGTTACTGCAACAAAACCCGACTCTCTAAATCTATATGTGTCATTAATCTATATATTAATACATGTAATTTAGAATAACCCACAGCATATAACCATTTTTTTCTCAAACGTCATTTCTTTCCATTTTGTATAATTTACTATTCCCCACAGACCTGAGCAACAATTGGTAAATTTCCCATGAAGCATCAATCAATGGGATTATACAGAAGCCAGAGTTGATTATTGATTCTGTCTCGGTAATGTCTACTTGTGCTGCTTTTCAAATGTTATCACACAAAAGGACGTCCTGCAATGTAATTGCATAAGTTACCATTTTGTCTCCTGTACGGTACAGGTATATTTTACAAGATTTAACTTCTTACAATTTAAATGGGCCAAATCTTACCTGTGGTGGTTGGAGAAGCTTCCATATGGAGGTATTTTGCACCACCTCCAATCAGAAACTTGAAAAAAAAATGTATATTCCCAGGAATTGTCCCATTTGCTACCGTATTTTCCCACCATTTCTTAGTATTTTCTTTATCTTGAAAAAGTCCTAATTTCCCTCCAAAAGGTGCAGATTTTCCAGCAAGGAGCTTTTTATAATTCCCCTTCCCCACCAATTTTGAGCGGTTGGTTGCTTATTTTTTTTAGTCCAACATTAGCATACACCACATACTATTCAGACAGTGATGGAACTGAAAACTATTCACCTTGTCCTCAAGTTCACTAGGCAGATCAAAACTATTTTACACCCTCGGACGCAGGCTGCTCAATCTGTTAACAATGGGTGGGAATGCTAAGGAGATGCACCCTCAGGATTTCAATTGAACCGCATTGTCCTGACAAGTGTCCTGCCCCTGTTTGTGACATAACAGCCTTGGTCCACTGCAAATATCCACTGATTCACTTTTACAAGAGATGAATAGTTTGTCAGCATCATCACTGTTTCAAGGTACTGTGTGTATACTATGGTTGGACTAAAAAAAGTCAACCGACCACCGACCCACCCAAATTGGATGTGTCGGAAAAGGGCAATCCCATTGCCCTCAATCTTCACCCTGACAAAGTGTCCTTTGATTTGTACTCACCTACTGCTACAGGTGTTCCATTTACTTTTGTATTATACTAAATAATGTCAGCGCATATGTTGATAGTTGTTGAGGTTGGCTGTGAAGGAACACATGGTTAAGAATACACATAACACCTAACACTAGGCGTTGAATAAGTTCCAGATATATATGGCGCCTGATATTTTTTAGATAAAAACAATATCCATAAATTATACAAGGTAGATATAGTATTGGGTCCCTAGCCCTATCATTGCTCTGACGTTGCTTGGAATTTGTGAGGTTGCATGACTTGAAAAGTCAATACACAAAAAACAGTTGGTCCTGCCGATGTCCTAGGCTATTTCCTGATCCTTTAATTGAATTATATAGCATGTCCAAAGAAATCAATATAATAATTGATTAAAAACTGAATTGGAAACTTGAACCAGGATATAACGGAAAAGGATTTTGGTTGTATTATTCTTTCTTCTTCCTTTCAGGACACACTATATCATCATGATCTTTATTTTTTCCATAGGCCTGGCTATTTTTTTTATTTGTTCATCATGGAAGACTTAAAGGGTGTATTGAGTAAATCTCACAATGTGTACCAAGTGTTGATGAAATTTCAAGCTCAATGGGTCTGTCATCCCACAAAAATCCTCTTCTTAACACAAAAAAAACCCTGACTTTTACGCTCCTTTTATCCCACAAAGCACACGCAGATGTAAGAGGGCCTGAAGATCAAAGCCTGAACAGCCTGAAAAAGTTCCTGAATTTGGGCAAAAAAAGGAAAAAAACTAAAAAATTAAAAAAAAAATCCAAATTTTGAGTAACCGATGCCTGATTCTAGGCTATAGCCTAAAAACTTACATCTGCACAGTGCAACACATGTAAGTACTTTGGGAATATGTTAGCACGAAATGTCTTGTGATTCTGAAAACTTTGAACCTTTTTTTCCTTAAGTACTGTCATGTGTTTAGTACAGTACCGGCACATGCAATGCATTATGGGATTGGTTGAAACACCCTGGTCCGCTGTTTGACCCCATGCAAATCGTCTCTTTTAATTTTAAGAGTAATTTTTAAGGCAATGGCGACACAATTTTTGACAACTGGTTAAGTAGAGACAAGAAAGAGCTTTATACTCCACAAAAATCAGAAAAATCCATTGGCGGGAATCTTGCCATATAGGCCTACAAGGTCATAATTTTGTATTGTTTAACACCCATTATATCCTATTTCCCCAGGAAGACGTTGTAAACTAGATTTTGATGAAAAATCATATTTGCCCCAATGAAATTTTATCAAATTTACACAACTGATTGTGTAGTGAAAAAGCTCCAAAACCTCCAATTAGTTGTCAAAGTGTGTCGCCGTTCATAGTTTTTGTTTTTATCTCGTTTTTTTTATAATAATGAGAGTCTCAAACTCTTGTGGGGTAATGACTTTTCTTAATTTGTTGATGATTAAGATAAAAGGCCTTGACTAAAAGTTTAAACAAAAACCTAATGATAATGCCTTTTTGTCAAAATGTTCATTAGGGAAAATAGGGAGGAAAGAGGAGTGGAGGAAGAGATCTGTACGTGACTAAAATGCGTTGGTGCCAATCAAATGAAACCAAAGGAAATGACGTGATACTCAATTAAGTGCCCTGGATTGAATCTGTATTTGCTAGATTCAGACAATTTTATCCATCACATTTTGAAAGGTTCACTCTGACACCCTGTGTGGCAGAATGGATACCTGGTCACATACATCATTTTCTGCCCCTGTTAAATGTGTCTTACAATTGAGCAGCGATTCAATGCAATTTAGAGCTGGCAGAAGATTCATCACACTTTATTAATTATTACATTTTCAGGAAATGGTATATGTACGTAACACCACTTTCATGCAAAGTACCCTATGTGGTTTTATTTGAAACATTGATGGAAATATGTCCCATTCTGCTTGCTAAAATTGAAGTATGCACCCAGACTCTGGTATACATTCTTTACCATTTCAAATGTTCAATTGTAACATTGTAACATAGGGAAGCGTGTAGTAGAGACCCAGAACCCTGGCATCTTTCGCCATTTCTAATAGGAGGGATGTGACATTTTTAACAATTAAAGACATAGGGGGGGGGGGTTCCTGCAGACCCATAATTTCATCTTTTGCATGCCATGTATTAATGCTATTTTATTTTGCCCAGATTTTACATAATATGCCATTTACAAATATTCTGTGCAAAAAAATCAAATTGGTCATGGCATTTTATATTAAGTACATCCGGGCTAGAATTGTCGGCGAGAATCCGAAAATCGATTCTCGCAAGATTCACGTAAATTGATTTGCGTGAATCAATGTTGATTCCTCTTAAAGCCGAGAACTTAACACAGTGGCGAATTATATGATTCCAGCAAAATTTCATTTGTGAGGAATCATAGACTGATTCTCTCACTCTGCACCCAATTCTACCCCTGGGCCTACTGAATAAGCATTGGTGGTGACATCTTCAACATGTTTTGCCCCTTAAAATCGTACTGGAGTAACTCTTTTAATTTTTATTTCAGCATTTAATTTATGTCCTACTATTATCATCCAAATTTTTATGGAAAACTCCTTTGGGTAAACCTTTTTTTTTTCTTTTTTTTCATTTTTAGGGAGGGAGATTTGGTGCGCATCATAAAAATCAGTTTTGGACCACCATTTTGAATCTCAATTTTTCATTGAATTATCCAAATGTGTTGTATTGATGTATTGCTGGGATGTGTTACACTTTAAACGTGTAACACGAACGAAGGTTCCCACTGCACTTTTGAAAATGCATACACGTTTACACATCAGTAAAAAATATAACTTTTGTTTCAGTATTATTTAATTGCTGAAGTCAAAATATTTCACCAAAATTTACCCGCCGTCAGTGAAAAGTAATTAACAGTTCCAATGCTGCTCCTAGAAATGGTTTCCGAATTTTTACGGAAACATGGGAATCCCCAGTTTTTAACCAAGTTCTTGTACGTGCGAGTGTAATCTGTGTTTATAGACCTTTGTTACTGTAAATTATTCTATGGAAAATAAACTAGCCGGTTTCAACTATCAGCTAAGGACCAACTTGGGAACAAAATATGGAGGGCGCCCCTGTAGTGGATTTCGTTTGGGGTCCTTTGGATTTCAACTGCTTTATTTTTGGATAAAACATAGCGTAGTAAGCACAAATCAACATTTTATGGTTCAAGATGATATATGATCGAATGCAAAGCCGGTGAACCTATTCGGACAATTTAGGCGCTAGAATTGCATTTCTGTGGAAGCACCAAATTTCGGCAGTCGTTATGAGACGTTTACCCGTTTAAACGAATAGAAACTATCGTGTAAACGGATAGAATAACGGTAATTCCCAGCTCTAGTATTGATATACCCTAACACTGACCAAAGTTTTGTAAAAATTGCCAATTGCAGTGCTTTGTGGGGGGGTCCACTGTATGCACCAAGGAAGTGCAGAAGACCTTATCAAAAATGTTGAGGGAAGTGGAATTGTTTAGGCTGGTTCCCTTGTCAAGAGAGTCTAACTTTAGACCTGGGTTGAAACCAGGTTCGTCCTTTGACGAATGCATGGACTACAGCCCATGGATACAGGTATCTCAAGCAAAGTCTGAGATCTTCACCAGTTTCACAATGTGGCAGTTAGTGTTTTGAGGTTCTTCTAAGACGTGCATGTAACTTGTAGCTTTCTTTCACATGGGTAGGAGAAACCATGAGGTGTTAAATCATGCCTAAAAATATTGGTATTTTAAATACTAAGAATTATAATTCCACTCAAAATACAAATATTTCCTGCTTGTAAACATCAATGAGTGACAATCAAGAAAGTTAAAATAGGCAGTGTGTAGCGTTAAATGTTGTGTGTTAATTATAGGATTTTTTTTAATTGTAATGCGGGCATAAATTCTGTTTTTCACTCCTGCACCTCCCCAAAATAAGAAATAATTGTGAGAATGCCTAAGACAGTGGAACTACCCATTGGGCTTGAAGTGTAAAATACCACTGTAAGTTTCAACAGCTAATTAAACTAAGTATAAGTGATTAAGGATACTATCCATCCATTAGAACCGTTCCACCAACTCTGAAACAACAGAAATAGAAAAATAAAATAGGTTTACGATTGTATTAATCAGCAGATGAGGATTTGTAAAGGATTTATCTTAAGTCTGTGACCACATTTTCATGGATTAGGCCTAAAAAAAATTGTTTGATGGCGTAAACGCCAAACAAAAATAGAAAAAAAAATAGGTAGGTAGGTCGGATTTTTTTTTTTTTTTTTTTATGTTTCACAACCAGAACACAAAATAGATGACACACAGACTAAAACAATGGCACCATCTTCACTTTTCTGTAAACATCCTTTTATTTGTAATTTTGAAATGTCCCTGCAATCCTTATGAGTACCGAAGTATGACGTCATTAATTCCTGTTTTTGCATTTTCTATCGTTTCATGGACACATATATCAGTAAAACAGATGGAAAACCTTTTTTTTTGCCACCAAAAAAATAAAAATATCTAGGGTCGGTGGTAAAAATAGGGTCGGTTCCGGGTTACGCCAATCACACATTTTTTTTAGGCCTAAATTTCTGTAATGTGTGCTATTCTTCACAGAAATGTGTGTACTGCAATCTGACTGTTACATAATGTAGAGGCACAAAGAGCCACCTTTTTGACATATGACAATATCACCTACCATGAGGAGTACAACCCATTTTACCTGATAAGTGTTCACCTTACCTTGACAGTCCTGTCCTTGAACTAAAACTGCATTTGAAACTAACCCTAACACTCAAAGCCTAATTAAGTCTTGGGCAGTGGTTCTTTTGAGTAATTGGGGCCAAGTTCACTAGGGGTCACAAATGGTCACTACCACAATTGAGCCATTGGCAGTGGTTTTCTGATTAAATAGAAGTTAATCAGTCAATGTGTATCCAGTATGTGAGAAATGACCAATAATTGTTAACCTTTGTTATGCGGCCACAGCCCCATCGAAAGTGATCCGATGTGTCTTCCTGCTAAAAGCTGTGACACAAAAACTGTAGCTTGACCTATACCAAACCGGTGGGAATGATCTTTGTAGCATATTAAAAGCTAAAAAATAAGCTTTCTGTTGATTACTATGTTGGAGGGGATATGTTTAACTAAAGATGCAAAATGGCGCCGCACAATCACGGTCCATTTTTTTTTACTCAATCTTTAGAAACCTCTCATATGTAGTTCTGTTTACGAAAAAGAGTTTTCCTTAAAATTGATTTGCTTGTGCACTTGTTACATTAACTGACCAATTCTAACCCCAGGCAGAGCATTGGGTCACCTTCAATACTGTTCTGTGAACAGGTATGATCGGTCCACTCACTTCATCATCACTGACCAGCATCTTCATGCCATAGTCCTACAACAAGGTTGTGATTTAGGGATTCAAATATGTTCAGAGTGGTTCATCAAAATCACCAACGATGCATCCGTGCGTCCGTGTATTTTTATTCCGCGAGGGTGGCTTTAGCCGCCCGAGTGGGATAAAAAAATAACGCAGACACATTGGATGCAGATTATGATTTGTGATGAACCACTCTGTAACTGTTTGAATCCCTTTCAACAACGAAAATCCTTACGAAAACTTATTAATATCCAGAAAGAGGAACCCAAGTATTCTCACTATAATATTAAATGTTCCCAGTTCGACGTAAATCTTCATGTACAAACCATGTATTGGTGTCTCCTTATAAGGATTAACAAGACGAGTCCTTAAAAAGTACAATCTTCTGCAATGTTTTGTGGCACAATTTTTGGAAATGAAACAACAAATTAGTTTTTGTATCACTAAATGTAATGAAACTTATGCATGATAATCATAATGATCAACCTTTATTGTGAAACAAAAGACATTCAGTTTCATGTTACTTTCTGATACATCTGGTATTATTTGAAGTAGAAATCACAGTGCCTGGAACACCAAGCTCATTTAACATACTTCCCTTTTAAAGGGAACTTCTTGTCCAATGAAAAGACCGAATCACCATTGTGTAGTAATACCTTCCATACATTGCTGTACAAAGTTGTTCCTCTTTTAACCACACATGAAATATTAGCTGCTTTAATGAATATTTTCCATGCTATCAGTGTTAAAATATACATCAAACAATGTAATTCTGTACCACATTGTATATCTAAACATTGGAAGTAATATGTTGGATATAAATTGGCTCTAGAAGTCATCTACAGTTTTAATTTGTCAAGCACAATTTTGCAACTGACCCAACCAATACAAAAAACTGTTAAATGCTACCTTTAGGTTAGGACTATAGTCTCATTTAGTGCAATCAGGGAATGTCACTATCACAAGTGGTGCAAGTAGGGCAATTATATCACTGACCATGGCCATGCATTGAAAGTAGAGACTCTTGAATCAACAGCAAGTATCAGTAACAGCTGAGAAGTGTAAACAAGGGAT
Organism: Ophioderma brevispina; assembly: GCA_023653785.1. NCBI lineage: Eukaryota > Metazoa > Echinodermata > Ophiuroidea > Amphilepidida > Ophiodermatidae > Ophioderma > Ophioderma brevispina. The sequence continues at coordinate 31,142 of JAMKCH010014030.1, read as the reverse complement.
GGGCTGTATACACACAATAAGAACTGAGACCACTGCATGAGTTTTGGGTCAATTCAGGATAAATCTTCTGCCTGGAGAAGAAAAACGGTTTAGTGTTGTTATGAGAGCTCTGCCGACCTTATTTAAACAAGCTACAGCCCTGTTAAGGTTCAAGGTCCTTCTGGGGCAAAAAAAATCCAATGCTCAGATTTTTTTTGTTGAAACCTGTCAAATTTTAATTGCCCTGGTCACTGAAGCAGAAAATCCACTTCAATTCTTTGGGTTAACCGCTCTGTATACAATTTGAGGTCAAGTTTGATGACCTCTATAGACCATGCAGACCATTGTTACATATTGCCCACTAATTACGAAACCAACTGCCAAACACTGTAAAACAAGGCAAGAAGAACAATTTGACACCATTTTTCAACAAAATCGGAGCACTGGGTGAACGTTTTTACCCCCAGGATGACCTGAACCTAATAGGGCTATAGCTGTTTAACTAAAGGTCGAACCTAGACAATAATACCTTTTTTTAGTTCCTTATAATGATGACAAATACATTGGTCTGGAGACATTTAAACATAATTGACTTGATTTCAAATTTAACCACCCACCCGTACTAATTTTACCGCCTTTATTTTTACAAGTTCCCCACATTTCCCCGAGGTTGGACCTAAAATTCTGATTCAGCCCCCCAAACTATAGAAAAACACTCAAACCTTCTTCCGCAAACTTCTAGAATGGGTTCTGATTTATAACCCTACTAATAGTAGTTGTTGCAACCCCGGTGATATGCTTTAAAAGGCCTACAGTGAGCCACCCAAAGTAGTGTCCAAAATATTCAAAATTTGCATTGTAGCTTAAAACTGAAGGATCGGTCTGTAATCGGCATATACATTGTATCTTTTCTTCAAATGAAAAGGACATAGAGGAAGAAACAGCAGTGTTTTAAGATATACTCTCCATTCAGTTCCGTGGTAGAAAAGGTCTGAATGGACACAAAGACTAAAATATCTGATTCTGTCTTTATTTAGTTTCTTTTCAACCCTATAATTTGCAGGGTATGTAGGATACTATACAAGAAATGCCAAATCTGATTTTTGATTACCTTTTTTTTTATTTTCTGATTTGGTAAAACACTATAGGGCCTTTAATAGAATGATCCTTTTTTTTCTTGTTTTTGTAAATACATTGTGACCCTTTCTGACAGTAATCAATGTGACTACAATTTAAATGGATTGGACTCTTTACTGGAGCAAAAATTGCCATATTCATATAAGCCTGTCTTGTAATTCAATGTTATCACAAGCTATCTTAAAACTTTGCTTAAGGACTGTTTTTTCATTATTAACGAAAGTTGGACACTAATGAATTATGTGCACAAATTTATTCACATCATTGGAGTTCACTAGAAAAATTTGGGCTATTTTGTGTTGTAATTCTGTACCCACTTATTTTATTAAGGTGTTTTGGCATCATATTTAAATGGGCCAAAGATTTCCTTGTAAAATTGTTATTATAGTACATTATGTGTTTGATAACAATCTGAAATCAAAAATATGGCTTACCGTATTCATTTTTGAGAAAACAACTTCAAAAAGTCCCTTTTTGCTCAAAATTTTCACCTTATTTACCACCAACTCTATTTGAAAATGTGATGCACCATACTAAAGTGCCCCCAACAAAATAACAAAGGCCGATCGTTTTTCTCTGATTTTCACATATGTTAGGTCTAGTTGCATACTGAAAAAAAATACCCGAAATACAAAGGTATAAGACCGTATTTAGTTTTCCTGAAAATCGTCGAAAAAGAGACATTTAGAGGGAAATTTCCGTCTCACTAGAGGCACTGCGTCTCGCGTTATTTTACCCTATATGTTCACGCATCAAAACAAAAAATTGGTGCGTGAAAGGTGAGACGCGTAATTAATCAGCGCGTTTCTCAGACAATGCTAGCAACAGAGTCCACGCGATGTTACGAACGCATTTCAAATTCGCGTAAACGCAGATGGACAAATCCCTCAATTAATTTTTTTGTGACGCTAATCGCACACGATGCACGCTTGCTCATCCCGAGGTTATTAAAGTCGTGCTTGCGCGTACTCCTTAGAACCAAATCATAATGCCTAAACACCTTAATTAATTACCGTAACCCTATATAAACACCCCAAAATATCACAAATACCACCCTGTGCTACCATCACGGTGTTTGTAGTACAGGAATCTATAAAAACATCACATTATGCACTAGACTGTTTAAATTTCTTTCCAGAATTTCAATATATGGAATTTACAATTTTTTTATTTTAAATCTGAAAAGTTTTATATGCCATTATTCTATTTATTTTCTTTTGAGAGCGTGTGTGGTCCAGTGGAAAAAGGCAGGACTCGTGATAATTAGAGTGTGAGTTCGAGCCCCGGCGTGGCCAACGTGTTTGTGACCCTGCCTGGGCAAGATACTTAAGCTCAATTGCCTCATCGACCCAAGCAAAATATTACAATCTAAGTGCTGATAGGGATGTGCGCTTGGCCTGCAGCCACCTCGATGAAGCGAAATGATTGTGATGATTTCCTAATGGCAGCGTAATAATAATAGGCAACAGTGCTTGGAGACCGTTACAGTGATAAAGCGCTATATAAAAACTAATTATTATTTTTCTTATTACATTTTTTTAACCTAAGAGGTGTAATTCATGATTCCAGCACATTCTGTGTTATTTGTGGTTTACTATCCCTGAGAAAAGCATATTTCCAAGTTTTTAGTTGATTCCGATCTTGCATTTTGGTGTTATGAGCAAAAGTTTGTTCACAATGTCCCATGAGCTACTGTGCTATTATTTTTTTATCCACTTACAGACAGAAAATACGAAATCGAGAATTTCTAAGGGACGATTGGACTTTTATGTCAGATAAGGCACACATGCAATACTAAAGCAAACAGTTCAGATGATATAAAAATCTCAACTTTTGAGGGTTAAGTCAGGAGGCTGTGGATCATGAAATGCCCCTTTAACTATCTAACATCATTTTTATTTTTAAACCATATTTTATTAAATTTATCATTTCTGTTTAAGTCATTTGGTGTAATATTTTGGGACACACCGACTTAAAAGAATTTTACTACCTTTTAAAGTTTCCCGTGTATTTATCCAGGTATACTAATCTACTATAAACATTTACAGTAACTAGCCATCGCTAATTTCTCCCAAGATCCACAAGGATGTTAATACAATAGTAGTTCATTTTTCAAAAATCTACCAAGTTGTCATACATGTACTTTAAAAGAGAATCTAAACTAATGGCATACAATCATTTTCATTTCTTTCAATTGACTTCCTACAATTTCAAGCAAAAAAATTAACAACTTTGTAATAAATAACATGAATCACTAACAAATTGCAATTGCATTCTATTACATTCTACAACATTCCATGCTTTTTGCAGTCCACTTCAATGTATGCAGTTTCATTGTAAAGTGCAAGCACATCAAGTGGAGGATTAAGTCCACAGACAGGTGCCATGGTGACCCCATTTACCATGGTAACATTGTTTTTCCATCCTCATTTAGCCATGAATATAGGTGGATGAACAGTTTCAGGGCGTGTATTAATCACATTTTGCAGCCTCTATCCCAGGCTTTACCTCACCTTGAATGGCTATTTGTTGCAGTATGGAATGGAGGATAAAATCAATTGAGTGGAAGCAATTGACCGAATATGCATTTTCTTTAGTTTGCAGCCAACCGTTTCTCACCAGGGGACATTTCCATCCCTCTTTAGTAGACATCTTAAGTACAGGCAAGTTTTTTTGCTGCTACCACACTACCTTATATTATTCGAAAATATGTTTTTTCAATCTGACATTTTTTCTGCAATAACCAAATTATATACTCATCTTTTATGACACATTTACTGTACCAAATTTGACAACCGATATTTTAAACTGAAGCAAATATATATTGATTAAAATCTTACAAAAAATTTAGGGTAGGGTTTAAAAATTGGCGTAAAGTCGTTAGGCGGCCGAGATCAACGAGACCTTCTGCGGGCAAACGGTCCGAGATGCAATGAGAATCATTCAGCTCCTGTGTGGGCAAACGGTCCGAGATGCAATGAGAATCATTCATCGCCTGCGGGGAAACGGTCCAATATGCAATGAGAATCAATTTTCCGACCGGCCCCGTATTGACGTTTTTATGCATCTCATTGATTCTCGTACGTGTTAGGGTTAAGCTGTCAATCGATCCATGTTTAGCGATTGCACAGGGATCATTGTCTGGTGTTGTATTGTAGTACTGGAAATCGTCTATCTTATTCCACAAAAATGGCTGGCTATTGAATACGGTAATAGCAGAGATTCCCTTAAATTTCTATTACGAATTACTTTCACATAGTCAAAAGGGGCGAGTTCCTTATTACCCCTTTAAAATTCTACAGGAAACATTCTTTCATTTATACCTGACACTAACTTCCAATCCTAAAGCCAAAGAATTTATGGTCGATAAATACATTTTTGATTGGCTTACACATAACGTCCGGCAATTTCAATCGATACCTTCAGTTTATGATGAGTGTCTATGATTTTGTGCAATTCATCCGGGTTATATTGCCAGATAATTGCTATATTATTTACCATGCGTGGTCCCCGGTTTGTGACCACCTGACTCTGTAAAGACTACTTATTTGAGACTGTTTTTAAATGTGATTAGTCACTTCTCCCAGCTTTTTATACGACCAAAACGAAAGCAATGCCATGTATTACCGGCATGCCGGTCCCAATTATTTCCATTGAAGTGTTCTCAGGTTTTAATGCCTTCCCCCCCCCCCCCCCCGGGGCTAAAAAGGTGGGATTCCTTTTGGGGATATTATAATACAAAAGAAGGCCTTGGTTGTTTTGGGGGAGGATTGTTAAGGAGAAGGTAGAGACGTGTCTATTTTGTCCCTGTAAGATGGGCCTATTTTTACTGACGGGCTTCTGTACGACAGTATGTGATTAATTTGTTCAGGCCTACTGGTTTTCTTGTACTTTATAGCCTTATGAAGAATTATTTTAAATTATTAATGAATAACGGGGCCTTATATATTTTTCATTATTATTATTATTGTTATACAGGTTAAATGTTAAAGGTGTGTGCGTAAGTTGAAATGGTTTTGCATTTGGTGTTTATTCTTTTTAATTATTTTATCATTTTTAATATGGAATAAAGGGAATTCTAATTTCCATTAGTATATTGCTTTATACTAGGTAAATAAATGGTAAATTTCTGTAAACAATTTGTATATTTTTTTTATATCTTTATTAGGATATTTTAAGAATTTTTACGAAATAAAGGGCATTAATGATCATTTTTGCCATTTTATTATATAAAGTTAAATGTTTAAGTTTGTGCCGACCAAAGAAATTGCTGATTTTTATATTTTAAGATATACTTTTTAATTAGTGGAATAAAGGTATTATTTTTTTTCATTATGATGTTGTTATTATTATAATCATTATTTTATTATTATCATTACAATTTTATTATGTTGTAAATTAATTTAAAAAAAAAAAAAAAATATCTTATTTTTTTTTTTTCATTTACTAGTTTTAAATCATGAGGGTAATGCACCTATCAAAAATGCCCCCATCTCCCTGGGTACTGGGGATGGCCGGACTTGCACACAAGGTATGTTTTTTGAAATGTTAAACTTCCTGGCCATGTCCCGGCCTGCGGGGCAACATTTTATGTCAAACCCCGGACAAGTCCCGACCCCTGCTAGCCGAGCAAAAGCGTCAAATGTGCGTCAAACCCGATGTGCATTCATTCATCTGCTTTCATCTCGTGTATTGTAGCATTGGCATACTACGTTTATGTGTTTGTAGAACTTGCGCTTCTGTTTTTCGCCGACCCAAATCCAGGTTTTTTTTGAGAACATACATGTGTGAACTCCATGAACAAGTCCCGGCATATGCCCAGTACAAAAAATTACAACCCAGGCAAAAAAAGGATCAATCCCACGGCTCTTCATCGTCGTACATTCCGGGTCATCCCTGGGTACCCAGGGTGGAACAACCAGAACCCTCCTGCTGCCGTGGTTGTGAACATTCAGCTCTATTTCAACTCGAGTAGTTTTTTTTGTGGTGTTGCTGCTTGGTTCAATCATTCCTGGTCAAAATCTATAAAATCCACTGCCCAACCCGTATTGGGTAAAAATACTGAAATTTAAACTGATTAACCTTGCTGTGTGGAGGATAGTTATTGTGCTGTTTATTGACCATGTGCCAAAGAAATGCCACCATTGTGTTGACAGAATCCTTTGTCATTGTGTTCCATGTTCACCATCCTGCAAAACCAAAGATTAGCTTTGGCAACACCACAGCCAGCTTTCATGAGCCCAATAGAGGTTATTCCTGTGACGTCATTTGTATTGATCAGCGAATCTTCACCATGCTTTACCGGGTACGTTTGTGGCACATACAATACAAAGCGTATCACAAGCATTGTCAGAAAGTTGTTTTGAACTCAGTCGTATTTCACCTTCTCGTAATCATGTTCATAAACTTCATAACATTTATATGATTTAATATTTTTCTGTGAAAATTAAAAATGCCGAACAACCGCAGTCCGTCCTGCATCCACAATTATCACTAACTTTTTATAAACAGACGATCTGCGTAGACGGAACCATGTGCAAATTCCTTCGAAAATTTGTATAGCAGTTTTTGACATTTTATCACAATGGGATTCTTTTATATCTTTGGGTCATTCATCCTTCAACTCCGGTGGTTTGCCATGGTCCGATTTTGCTCAAACTTGGTGTAGTGTTCCCCCAAGGTATTTATGAATAGTCAAATTACAATTCAAATCCTTGTGTTCATTGCGGAGTTTCAGAAGTTCAAAGTTTGTTGGTCTTTGTAGAAAATGGCAATTAAAGTGAAACAATAATGGGCAGTTCCATTTGAGGCTCCATATTTTAAAACATACATGGATTTAGACCTTCAATTTTGCTTTTTGCATTTACCTTGATATAAATGGGTTTATGGACACATAAATCATACCAATTATTCCGTGATTTAATATTACGGGGGGTCAAAATGGCCCCTCAAGTTTGTGTTTCAACATTTTTGCGATTTTAAAGAATTGGCCCGCAAGAAATTTCCAATCCAATCTTCTACTGCTGCTTAAGGCAGTGTTTGATCCACATATACTATTATCAATGTAAAAAAAAAAATAAACAAAATCAAATTCAAACACCCCCCTTGAATGGACATACCCCCCAATATGGTCACCAGAAACTGGCCTAAAACTGGCCTTCCATTTTTCCAATGGGTAAATTTACGGGGGCGATGTGATACACTTTTCTAATTTTTTTTTTCGATATGAAAAGAGAGACCTTAATGTTTCTTAGGAAGCAAAAAAATTCATTTGTATTTGATGTTTACCTCTGAAATTATGTTGTAATACAAATCGGCATAACATTATGGCATTGCCTAATATTACATACTATTGTTACTTTCCCTCTGCCGATTTTAGTCATCCAATCTAATATTCAATGCTTATTTTTCAATGTTTTCCAAGCTTTGGGTGCCTGCTCTCTAGTTGGAATCTTTGTGAATTGGAGCAAAAACTGAATTCTTCAAGATTTTTTTTGGGGGGTGCCTGTGCCAATTTCATGTTGATAGGGGTAATTCTATGCTTATTCAGGTGTAACTGGTGTATGTTATGATTCCTTTCAAAATATTATGTACTGACATGTAGACCTGTCCTTTACAATTAGAAAGGTTTGTAAACCCCAATTTAACATTCTTTTTCGCTGTGGACTTATGATTTGTCAAGTTAGGCCTATGAGATGACCCAATTTGTGCATTTACAAAAATTGTGTCCGCATGGCAAGTTTAGCCCGTTGTGTTTTTCTTTTTTCAAGTGCTTAGGGTTTCATTAAAATTGAGTGGGAGATGATGACTGACATTTTTTTTTCCAATTGGAGGGTAAAATATGCTTTTAGCACACTCCTTCTCAAGGTATTTTCCCTCCCCCCAAAAATCATACAGGAAATGTCAACCTTTTTTTCCAGAATGAGGGACCGCAGGGTTACAATGGTTAAAGAGTTTAAACGGTAAAAGGAATAAACAATCATGAGCAATTTAAAAACGAGCGCCTCAAGATGCTTGGCTTACCTCCAGAGTGGGGCGTTGAGTGGTGCATGAGGTAAACAAACAATTAGTAACAATTCCCATATCCTCACGTCCCTTAACTCATTTCTTTCCACTTTTCAAAAATCACGGAGCACACAAAGGAAAAAAAAAAAAAGAAAAAAGGAGCGGAGAGCCGTGTTTGTTTTTGGGGAATTGCCCCTGATCTAACAAGAAAAATACGCTACCTCACTTTTTTGCGGGTATCGTCAGGTATGTAGTCTTTTTTCTTTTTTTCTCCGAAAGGATGTTTGGGATTACCTATAGCCATTGAAATTTGTTCATTTTCAGGCCCAAACAAAAAAACAGTTTATCCCAGTAGTAGTCCAAAAACACACCTAAATGTAAAATGCACTTTTATTTTTAATTTTAAAAAAAATTGAAAATGGCTTCCCAAAGATTGCTCAAATTGGCGAAATGGCAAGTCAAGACCAGTTTCAAATCATACTCGATTGTCCAATTATTAGTTTTATAGAAAAACAAAATATTGATTTTTGGATCACTTGATATCTTATAAAATTGAAACCTTCTATCATCTGTTTTTTGTCTTAACATGTGGCAATCTCCTCAGAAATAAAGAAAAACAACAACAAAATACAGTAACAGTAAATTACAATGCATGTTGCCTACACTACTGGCACAAACTTGAATCCCCTGCTTACGCCACTATTTCCATCAACCACTGGCTCCACCACCAATCAACACCCGACCCATTGGATCCTGTATTCATCATTACCTGACTAACCCCCACCCATCAACCATCAACACCATCGACACCATGGAATACTGACCTTTTGTCCTTGTCAACCACTGATTTCAGTATGCATCAACCAGGGGCAGCAAAACGCTCAAGACTAACTATATACTGGTAAAAACCAAAAAAAAAAACCTAAATTTTTTGCACAATTTCTGCTTAAGGTACGTGTATATCATGGATTAACAGTAGATTACATGAGATTAGGAAGGCTTGTGTATGGCCCACCATGGAAGTTAGATAACAGAAATATTTCCAGTAACTCATTACTGCTGTTTTCTCCTCACCTTTATTCACTTTGAAGAAAATGATTTTCTTCCATTTACATCTTCCCCATTTGTTCAATTACCAAAATTGTAGAATAAAACATACAATCCCTGTTGACCTGATATATATGTCCAGAATGGTCAGAGTTTAGTAAAACCTGACTATTTTTAAAAAGCTAAATATTTCAATTTACAATAGACATTCCCCTTCCTGTCAGCCACCAAATCACCACGCAAATCAACCATTTAATAAGGAAAACTTTCCCACCTGCCCAAGTATTATTCAACTGAGCTTCAAACCAAAGTACTTACAAAATTTTTGTCATTACAGATCTCCTCCACTTTTTTGGCTTTTTTTTTCATTTTGGCTTGCTTGCTTTCTGCTGTTCTGCTTTCTTATCCTCGATTTCATCTGATTGTGACCCCGTACCATTTTTTGCAGAGGTGAAAATTCAATGACGCGCAGGGACTTCTGTTAATCATGCTATGGGGGAGGAATGGTCCAATGCCCCTGAAATACACTATTGTGCGTGTTTCCATACATTGAATGCAATTGTATTTAGAAGTGGCAGGTGAGTGGTTATATGACCGAGTGTCCTCCAAAATAAGCCGGTGTGTGGCACGTGCAATTTGAATTCTTTCATTTTCCCTCTCCGACTTAGTTGAATAGGTCCAAAACTCAGGGGGACGAACATCAACGCGAATCGACATAAGAAACCGACCGGGGGGGGGCTGATTTGAGGCCCCAAATGGGGGTCTCTGAAACTAGGTTGTCATCAAATTTAAGAACCTAAGCTGCTGCGATCTCCCTCAATTCCCAGCTACTTTTTGAGGAGTTTTTAAGCAAATTTGGTAAATGTCTTTTGGACATGAAAGGAGGGTCCTGAAATTGCCCTAAAATGGGGGGTCACTGAACTGAAAATAGCCTGAAAATGAGGGACATAAGAGGTACATAACCACTTCCTCCCAAACTTTCCTCCCAATGTGGAACTCCCTCCCTCCCCCAACCTGTACATTTAATTGTTGTTGCTGGTCATAAAAAAACCTACCCACATTTGAAACACTTTTTAATTTTTATGGTACCACATTTTTTACCATTAACATTTAATTTCGCAATTCACCCACAAGCACCATATGCCAACACACCACAACAAGGTACACATACACAATTTCATAAAATAATTAAGTGGCATTCACAGGAAAAAGAAGGATAATTTTTTAGTAGTCATACAAAGAAACTTTCTAAATTAAGAGGTAACATACTCATGTGTGACAAAATCAAGTTTATTGCACTACTAGTGTAAAATTACTAGTGCTTGGCCTATATGAAAGAACTGCAGTGTCAGGGTCACTCTAGCCAACACATAAACATCCGATGCCTACACATAAGCACATGTGGTGTATATCTATTACTGACCCTGATGTCCAAAAATCGTTCCCTGTTTCTTGTAGAGACCTTACTAACACTGCATGCAAAGAGTCGCCAGACAATACAGTGAACCAAGAGTATTGACCATGATTTTAGGTAACAAAAATGTGTTACAAGTGTTACAGTGTAACACTTTCTGTGCGTTTTTTCTTGCTAGTTATGCCGCTTTTTCTTGCGTGGTAAATGTATTCCAGGGGGGTGAGTGTTTTGGGCCCTATAGAACTTTTGCTCCATATAACTGTTTTGTTTTCATACTGTGGGGATGGGGAAATCAAGTTTGATGAAATATTGATCTATCACCCAGCACTCTCTTATAGACTACTTCGTAAGCCAAAACAAAACACAAAAATCACTGACTTGGAATGGTACGGGTATGTGCACACCTTAAGAATTCCCCTTCCACATCTCTCCAGCATTGCAAATCCCCACTTAAAGTCATAATTTAAAGTTCTTAGGTCCCCTTTTGAGAAATATATGGCCCAGAAGCTACATGTACCAATTTTCAGCTCCCAAACCTGCAAATTTTCTCAAAATCCTCAGTTCCCCATCCCTACTTTCTGAGAACTAAATCGTTTGCAAGCCCCCAAGTTCAGAAATCGGGGTCGCACATCCCTACCTACAAAAAAAGTAGAGTGCGCCTGGCATGACTGGGTGGGGTGTGGCACAACAAAATGAACTTTGAAAGAAATCCATGGCATATGCTGGCATTGTATGCCTTTTGAATTGACATGGAATGACACTAATCAACCAAACTTTAGGAAATGGCACATCCATTTTTTGACCCCCCTATAACTACAAAGATGCCTTTTATTAGGTGTTCAATTCATAAATGAGTGACACAAGAGCAGCATCATATTGGAACAACATCAAAATTAAGAACAATTGTAGTCATATGGGATGTGGGCTGAAGATTGTTTAATCATACAAAAAGGAAACAGTCATGAATACTAATATTAGCCCCCCAGTCGTAATATTATGCGTCATTTTGATTGTAATTAATTTTCAAGTAAACATAAAAATGTTATAAAAAAAGAAAAATTTTTTTTATATTCTTACAAAACATTAAGGTTTGTCCTCTTTCATATGCAAAATTAAAAATTGTATCACCACCCGTCGCCCACAACTGAAATTTTGCCACCCTAGTATGGAGGGCCATTTTAGGCCAGTTTTCCCCCCTTGGCTGGACCCATATTGGGGTTGGGGGGGGTCTATCCCATCAAGGGGGTTTTTTGAATTTGTATTTTTTTACATTGATGTGGTTCAACACCGACATTTACACCAGCATTCATGAAATTGGGGTTGAAATTTATTCGCAAGGCCATGCCTTTTAAAATTGACAAAATACAATCGGTCCTCGGACCGCTTGGTGTCGCTGCCCTTCGCGGTAGTGAATGATAGGCCCTAACATGACATTGCCGTGATAATGTACCTGTGGACCTCATAAACAAATGAGGGTTTGCATGTAAACTCCATAAACAAGGTTGGTTCAAATTGACTCATTTTACATTTTCAGCCTATCTTACAACTTTGACCTCATCAACAATAGGGATCCCATGTTGCAAACCATGATTCAAGTCTGGTTTCCAATTGAACTTCACTTTTCAAAGAGGTCATTTAAATTTTCCAGCAGGCTATTTTACAACTTTACCTCAAAAAAAAACATGACCGTTTGCCCTCACAAATTATGGATCCCATGTTGCACCTATTGATTCAAGTTTGGTTCCAATTGAACTTCAACTTTCAAATGAGGTCAATTTTACATTTTCAGTCAGCCTATTTTACAACTAACCTCACATGACCTTTGACCTCCTTGGTTATGTGACCTTTGACTCATCAACAATTGAGGGATCCCATGTTGCACCATGATTCAAGGGTGGTTCCAATTGACTTCAACTTTTCAAATGAGGTCAATTTTAACATTTTTCCAGCCTATTTTACAACTTGACCTCACATGACCTTTGACCTTGGCATGTGACCTTTGACTTGTATGTGACGCTTTGACCTTGGTATTGACCTTGAACCTCATCACCAATTTGAGGGATCCCATGTTGCACCTATGTGTCAAGTTTGGTTCCAATTGAATTTTCAATTGAAAAAAACAATTTTACATTTTCAGCCTATTTTACAACTTGACCTCCACATGACCTTGGCATGTGTCCTTGACCTCTCATCAAAAAATGGGGGGATGCCATGTTGCACCTGTGATCCAAGTTTGGTTTAAATCCATCAAAGTTAGAGGATATTACAGGCAAATGTTTAACCTTTTTCACAACAGAACCATCAACAACATACAACAACAGACAACAACAGTGGACCAAGTGATACCTATGTGTCTTTCCTCCCTTAGGGCAAATGCGACACAAAAGTGGTTGCCACACACTTGAGGGGCCATTTTGACCCCCCCCCCCCCCGTAATACTAACTATTGTATTGACCATGAATTTCTTTTCCCAAAACCCTTTCTATATGGTAAATGCACACAGCCAAAATGAAGGTCTAAATCCATGTATTTTTTTTTTAAATATGTTTCAGAGATGGCACTTCACATTCGTGTTCACTTTAATTGGGCCATTTTCTACAAAGACCACCAAACTGGAAACTTTGTAACGCCGCAATGCAAGTGAATTTGGATTGTTTAATTTTGACCTCTTCTAAACTACCATTGTGTGACCCTATCACCCCCAAGTTTGAGAAAATCTGTGACACAATGGCAACATGCCTTTTGAAATGGCATGGAATGACCTCTTTGGCATGTAAAAAATGCTATACAAGATACAAAGCCAATTTTTGTGTAGCAGTACTTTCAAAAAATGGGTAGCATTTTGCTCTGCTAAACGGGAATTTGCACATCTGCCGGGAAATAAGCAGAGTCTAGCGAGGTTGACGGGGCTGGGACGACATTCCGTTACAGTGTCTTCTTTTTTCGGCCTTGGGTTTAATAAGTGACAGCACAGATGGAATTCTAGGATTAATTTTATTCCATGTTAAATCCTGACTCTGGGTTCGCCTGTCATTCTGGTTTCTAACTGGTCTCTAACTCACGTCACCACGATCTTATAACACTAATGACCTTGAGGAGTTCTCTAACTATCCCGCGCCAAAGTAAAGTTGAAAAGACACCATTATTCAATTTATCATGTACCGATACTCCAAGGGAACCTACCTTATGGTGACATACTGCTAAGCTTCAAAAGCACGATTTTATTAAACAAATTGTTTCATATTAATCGAAACGTTGCTTTTGCAGATCAGATTTCTTTTAAATCGGTAATATATTTGTATACAAGAATATATTGGGCTTTGGATGAGTTCCCCCATGAATTTGTATATATAACAAATGACGGGGAAAAAAAACGGCGTATTTTTCATTTAACTCATTAATTTTCTTTCATATTTTACTGCAATAATGAAATACTTTGCAAAGTTGTTGGTGGGAGGGTGCCGCGTAAAACATTTCCTTCACGGGACTGTCGAATCCATCGTACTCGTCCCAACCGTTGATTGGCATAGTGTTTTTCAGGGGCTCGTTTCAGCCAAGCCTGCACTACAGACCCCACTCAACTGCATTGTTTTAACGGGCTGTCCGGCTTGCACTTCCAACGCAATTTCATCCGGTATTATTTTGTACAAATGTAGTGGTGCATATTTTTATCATCTGTTGTTGATCCAAAGGAGCTCAAAGGCATGTAACTTTGTTTTTTCAGTCCAGTTTTCGTATTGCCAATTCCATAGGGGAAAGGGGGTTTGCCCCCCCCTTTTTATTTGATGCCCCCACCCTTTTACTGAGACAACCTTTATCACTGAAAATTTCGGACCCCCCCTTTTTTACCATTTTCGCAAGCAAGATTTGTGATTCCACAGGACTGATTATTTAATTAGGTGTTGCTCGGTAAAAAAAGCTCTCCTGGTCATATTGGTGGAGAGTTTTGAGGGGAGCGGTTTATGGCATTTTACCACTGCTAACCAGGGAAGAACAGATTCCCAAGGGGAGCTTTAAATCACTCTCCTAAACAAGGGGAGCTGTAAGGGGTAGCATCGATCGCTCTCACTCCTTAAAAAGTCGTCCCTGATTACCAGTAATGGTAACTTACATAAACTTCCATTACAGAATTGCACAGGTGCTCTGTATAAGTATAAGTGAACATTATATATTATATGATATATTTCTTTTTTGTAGGCCAGATATTCCAATTAGCACACAGAGGTTCCACAAAATGAACATTGAACAAAATGTTGTGTGGGTGAACAACATCCATGTGAAAATCAAGTAGGCTAGCCTAGCCAGTCGAGGCTCGGTCTCAAACTGGCATGACTGGGCATGTACGCAATTTGGTACATGATCAGCTCCAAAGGTCATTTTCAGACCCACGATCAGCTTTTCTTTTCTACTCATCATCTACATCAAATCCCTCAAATTGTTTTTTGCAGTCAGAATCTGAATCTTCTTCGCAAAAAATCATGCGATCCCAACTCCCATTGTTTTCGATGGGCGCCGCCATTTTAGACAGAGACTTGCTAAAGATCATCGGACGTACGGGGGTTTTCCTGATCGTGCATATTTACGAAAGTTATTTTCATTCACAAACAGGGGAAGACCAAGCTATTTTTAGTAAATAAACGATTGACCAATTACCGATAAAACAACGATCTAAAACTGATGCCTGATTGGAGCTCCGCCCGATGAAGAATAATAACATGCCTTCATGAGCTCCTGTGAGGCTGTGGGCAAATCGAGCGGCGGCCAGGGAAGCGATAGACACATTTCTGCGAGCAGGCAAAGGAAGTGTTTATGGTATTACTTTTCAATTGTTTACAGGAATTTTACGGCCACCCTTTATTGTCGTCTCCCGCTTTATCAAGTACACCCTTTTTAGTGGCAAATTTCAGCCCCAACACCCTTTGCCGATTTTAGATTTT
Organism: Ophioderma brevispina; assembly: GCA_023653785.1. Taxonomy (NCBI): domain Eukaryota; kingdom Metazoa; phylum Echinodermata; class Ophiuroidea; order Amphilepidida; family Ophiodermatidae; genus Ophioderma; species Ophioderma brevispina. The sequence goes on along the minus strand of JAMKCH010014030.1, from coordinate 15,623 downwards.
GAACCGCCACGCATTATAATGATGGACTGCCATATGATGCCTTAACGAAAGCTGTATGCCAAAGTTTTCAATGACGTGTTTCACATGTTGCAATATTGACAAGGCGGTTCTCGAACCCAAAGGTCCCCCGCCTGTCGCGATAGAAATGGCGGGAATTAATTTAAGATCAGGGAGAATTGTGATGGAAATAAGTGGTTTCAAACCATTTGTTCTGAGGCTTGCTGCCATACAGTTGCAATTTGACGGTACACATTACTAACATCACCAACACTTTTTTGTAGTTATTTGACCATAGATGACCCTACTTGACCTTGTAATGAACCTCACAATTTTCGTTTATAACTGTTGAGCCAATCCACAAAGTTTCATGACCTCCCCAATGTTGAGTTAATTTTACCTTGTAATAACCCCACAAACCTTGAATGACCTCAAAATTTTCGGCATGAATGCTTACTACACCCATCAGTTTTCATGACCATATATTAACTACCATATTTATGGCTTTGACCTTGGATGACCCCACCAGACCTTGAATGACCATCAACATTTTTTTGGAACTGAATGTTGACCACATGCACCAAGTTTCCTCATCCGACCACAGACTTAGTGTTTGCCTTGGTGACCCCACATGACCTTGAAATGACCTGCAAACTTTGGCAGCTGAATCTGACCACACCCACCAAGTTTCATCATCCTACCACCTACTTTAGTGGTTGACCTTGCATGATCCCACATGACCTTGAAATGACCTTCAAATTTTGTGGGCAGTGATGTGACTACACCCCCACCCCAGTTTTCATCATCCTCCCACCCATTTGACAAGGGTTATAGCCATTTGATTCCCATTTGACCTTGAAAGACCCCCGCATAACTGAAATGACCTTCAAATTTTTTCAGGCACTGAATGTTGACCCACACACCACGAAGTCATCATCCTACCACAATTGCCAAGGTTATAGCAATTTAATTCCTTTTTTGACCAACTTTGACCTCCGTTGTTGACCATATTTTGACCTTTGACCCATGCCACATGAACCCATCTCCGACCATCCGCAGCCTACTTGACTGACATCTATGGTGCGAAGTTGGACACCCATACTTGCTGAGATAAAAATTCGTGTTTATAAGGTTTTGTAGGGCAATTTAACCTCTATATTGACGCATATGTATTTTTAACCTCGTGACCCGGACACATGACCCACTTCAGATCCATGCAAACTCGTACTTGAGATACATCTATGGTTGCGAAGATGGACAAACCCACCTTGCTTAGATCCAAAGATAGCGCGCTTGGGACACATTACAACACACACGCACGGACGAAGAGCATTTCTATAGTCCCCCTTCGCCAATCAGAAGTTGGCGGGGGACCAATAAACATAGTGCCTTGGGCGTATTTTACAAAATCACGATTTGAATGCATATCGATTTCCGAAAGTTAATATGAGTGACTGTTTCGTTGGTAGTTTCATCCAATCTGACCGTCATTTTTCGTATATTGACCCTGCATATCCTATCGCGTGATCTACAAGTAGTGATAGATGAGAACTACTGAATGCATGAATAAACACATTTGATTTCCGTCACCGGGCGGAAAAAATTCTTTCTATACACATGCGTATTCTTCCCAACCAAGGATGCCTTCAAGTGTTTCATGCGCATGCGTTGATCCTCATTGGCCATGGTATTTTTTATTTAGTAGTTAGTCCACCAGACGATTTGCAGTGGCAGCACTCTCTGCAGTCAAGCCGTTTCAAATGTGTTCACTGGTGTTTTAATTTCGCGGCCCTAATGTAGCATGCCATTGCAGTAGAGTCCGGGTGACTTGCTTCCAATACCTATAAGTTCCGGATGATTTACCTGCATACAGATCAGACTCGCTACAAATGGACGGGTCCCCCTGGCTCCTGCACTTCAGGTCATGCAGGTAACTTTCAATTCAATTATTCCCAGTTCTACACTGTACGCAGATTCATCATGCACCGCTTATGGTAATAATTTTTTCCTTCTTAACCATGTAGACATTTTAAAGATTCAGATCTGCAAAAGGGAAAAATCTTTCGATATCGGGGATGATCGGGTCGACATCTCAGCCTATAAACGGACTTGGGCACTAAACACACAATTTTCCGAGGTTCAGAATCGCATCGCACAGGCGAATTGACCCAGCCATGGTCGATGAGGTCACTGGCGAAGAGCCCGATTTGTCCCGAACTTCCCAACAGTTTGTCGAACCTTTTACGTCACAATGGGCGTGGTAATTTGTATTGTCATTAGCGGGGATCATTATCGCTAATTAATTAGCATTTTCGATCTCTATATACGGGTTAATGCATGTGCGGTCACTGCAGGATGCAATACTTTTGCGTTGGGACTGTTCAACTTATCTCAACTAGAATTGCAATTTTGCAAGAACCAGGCCAGGTAACAGTTTGACTTCATTTAAACTGTATTCTAATTCTGTAGTAAGGCTCTTTCTAATGAATCAACTTTTCTATATGGCTAAAACTCAAATTTATCTTCATTTTGTTTAAATAAAACACTAGTCCTAATTAGGCTAACCAGCTAAAGCAGAGGGCTATTAGTCCAAATAATTGTGACTACACTTTTGACATTCATTTAACACTGCATTCTCATCATATCACTGAATGTGTAGACAAAAAGGTTATCTTGGTTAGCCATTTAACAAAGTCTACTGCACTCACCTCTCAATCAGTTTCACGCAATATGCAACTGCAACCAAAATGATTAATTTATCACCAATCATCACATATTATATCCTTACTATCTCTTCTATCCAGTTTAAGACTGAACATGCAGGAGGTAATTGTTTTTCCAGAAATCATTGCTTTTTTTTTTTTTTAAAAAAATTCTGCTTTCTTTAAGTTTACACTTTACTTTTTGAAGGAGTTTGGTTGCGGCAGATTTGGACACTCAAATTTCATCAGAATTTCATACTTTAGTTGCCAGCACTTTGACAAATCTTTTATTAATTTCTTCTAGACATAGCAGTAAAGAAGGGTAGTCCGGTGCTAGACGACCTGAATTCATTCTTTCAACAATATTTCATTCACTGTCTCAGTATCTCAGGTCCTGCAACGGAAGTATCAGGTTGACTTCAGATTAGATATGACATTCCAAGTACCTCTAATCAGTCAGGCTATTACTTACAGGGCTCGGGTCTCATACTTTTGCTACGAAGTATCTTTCAATTCAACGTTACAAAAATCTGCTATAATGTTTGAATCTTAAGAAAAATCTGTCAAGGTGATATTTTTCCATCAATTCGGGTAGCTCCAATCGATTCGGAGCCTAAGTCCAAAGCCATCAACTCTAGCGTGGTTTTTTGAAACCACTGTAAAGTTGATGCTGTTTTGGGTCAAGGGTCACCCGGGGTCAAGGTATATAAGGTATATACTTCGTCGTAGGGGGAGCTGCGTTGTGAGTATGTCGTAACACTGATCTTGGCCCTATCCGGTTTTGCGCAAGACAATCGCTCACTGCGACTGGAAAGTATAGCAGGGCTTGCTTTTTTGCGCACACCGTGGGACCCTTGAACTTTGCTCTCGTATAGCGGAAGTGCTAATTTTCAACATCAACACATCTGGCATTAGAATGAGGCAGACTTGACGATTCAAATGACAATTATGTTATTTTTTGATTATGTTGCTGAATGTAAGGATAACATCCTGTTGGGAATTACTTCTACATCAACCCCCGGGGGGCCACTTGTTATGCAAAGGGGGATATATGCGTGAACATGGACTTTCAAAATGCACCCTAAACACGTATTTCCACCGAGTAACCAACCAGCTAAAATCATCCCTAAACAAGTATTTTATCTGTTTTATGACACCCTCAACAAGTACGCAGTGCATTGAATCGTAAATATACCTTTATTATTTTGCTTTGCTTTAGCTTCCCAGTTCCGATTACAACATTTGGATGATTTTGATCCCTGCTTAATGACATATAACATGAAAATTTCAGGGTTAAGAAAAAACATACCATTTTTTCCATATTTTGCTGTTTTTGACACCCTAAACGATGTCGCGCGTACATCGCCTGTTTGGAAAAAAGACACCCTTTTTACCCGTTTTCTTGTTCACGCATAATATCCACCTTTGAATACAAGTGGCCCCCCGGGCAATCAACCACATGCTTGAAATTTAGCGTCAGAAGTGTTTTCATTAAGTTTTAAGCAGCGTCTTTGTAAGTTGACTTCACCTGATGGCAAATGAGCCTTATGTATGAACTCAAACTCATAGCCGGTGATTGTAACTTGACGCCAAGATAACGTCCAATATTAAAGGTGGCAAGTTACAATATTGGAACTAAGTAGAAGTGGTCCTCATGATAAAATCAGGTAAATATGATGGATTTGGACGCTTTTATTTTTATCTAAAATTGGTGGTGGTTAATGGCTAACAATTTCCACTAACCTTGTGACTACACATTCATGACAGTGATATAATGACCAATCAAATTTAAAAATGTCAAATGTCATGAATGTGTAGTCACAATTATTGGGACTAGGGGGGCTATTTGATTTTGAGGACATCGCTTCAACTTGTCATCATATTGACAAGACTTGTCACTGACACACTGACATTTTGACAATAGGATCAATGGTGCATGAAATGATTGCATGAATGATCATGAATGAATGTGTGTTGTCATTGTGTGCAGTGAATGTAGTTTTTCGGTACCCCCGTCCACCTGGTTTTATCCCCATAGGTCTACAACTTGGGTTGCGGACAATATGGTAGGCCAGCGACAAATCTTATGTACCTTTCCAGACGCAATAATGCATGTAGACGTTTGGTCACACATATGCCCAATTGGGCAATATCATAGGGATTATGTTAACTAAGGCACTTGGGTTTACTATCACTGCGCTCACTTACGTTTGACGGGAAAAATCGGCCAATTTTAGTCGGCTTCTATCCAGGATTCTATAGAAGCAGAGGCATGTGTTACATCTCTAGAGGGTATAATCTGGAAACAAAAGCCTATGGCCATGACCTGGATAAACGCCCCTATGACCACTGACAGCCCGCCGATCCCCATGTGCAATTTTCACACGTTCCACATGCTCTGTTTGGAGCTTTAAGTGATCAATATTGCAGGACTGACAAAAGGGACAAGCATGATGAAACGGTCACCAATCAACTCCCTGTGCTAAGACAATGACATCACGCTTTAGCAGTCTAGCCAGAAGTTGTAAACTCATTCTGTACACTAGACGAAGTGAATTTTATCAGTAAAAGCACCATTTTCAGTAAGTGAGGGTACGTTAAAGTTTTAAAGAATTTAGAAAGATGTGTCACTCCAATGTTCAAATTCTGTTTTGAAAAAAAAATTGTATTCCACAATGGACGGCGCCTGCATCGCCTTCGTTGTGACAGCGTGCCTGGATGCTAATTTTAACTCTAGCATGCACAGCAACAACAATACGATTTGCATATAATATGCTCAACATTCAAATGCACATTTTGACAGCGCGGTCCCGGAGTGGTAAACGAAAGCAGTAGCAACCACATGTCAAAGTGAGCCTGCAGCGTGGGCCAGTACCCTTGAGGAAGTATTTCATTGCATTTTCGGCGTTTTACCCTAACAATTCGACATAGTTACTAGTCATAGAATGGCTACTTTGGTTACTACTGTCGCTGGAGGACGTTAGGAAACTGGAAGTACTTTCTAAAAAGGAATTTTGAAGAGCAAATAAGTTGGTCCATTGTTCCCGTTCAGAAATATCGGCTTGGTAAAGGGTACTTGTTCGAACACTACAGTGTAGCGTTGTCAACGTGCACGCGATATTACCATTTGTAATCCTGGAATGTGTTAAAGAAAAAACCAAGGACACCGACGTTATTACATGGATTTAACCATGCAAACTTCACATACTTACGTAAATATCGTTAACTACCACCAAATAAGGTTTAAGCGTTACTTGTGAGGTATTCCATCATAAAACGGTGAACTTCCACAGCATTTCTCTTCGCACGACTAGTAAAAAGTCGACGCCATCTTTGTTTACGAGGTCAATGTCAGCGATGAACAGCTCTCAAATGTTTAAAATGCTAAAAACTGGATGGAAACAACTTCAAACCTAGTTTTAAAAGGTCAAGGTTGCAAATCCCGATTAAATAAACAATAACAACCTTTTCCACCACCGACGAAGCCATCATGTAAGCACTGAATTCGATGTTTTTTTCTCAATCATGCGAAAAAAAACGAAAATTCTTCACTTTTATCATGATTTTGAAGTAAAAACGCCTTCGCCCCCCAAACACGCACCTTTTTAAACATTCATCATTGGACTATTTCACACTGACAATCGGTATTTTCAATTCAACCAGTTTGAGTTCAATAATTTCACTGGCGATTTTTAGAAAGCCGCGCCGTTCGCTTTTTGCGTATTTACAGCACGCTTTGGTTTCCCGTTTCTGCGCCCGCAAATCTTATCCACAACACAATTCAAGTCAGTTTTGACACGTTTTAACTTATTTTAAACGCTAAAAATATTACACAAATCAATCACATTCCAGAAAATAAAGTAATAATTTATTAGTTTTAGGTACTGTCTACCATAAAGGTGGTGTGTTTGTGTGTGTGTGTGGTGTGGTGGGGGGGGGGTATGTGTATATTTAATTTTCTTTATTTCTCTTTCTTTCTCGGTCCCTCTTCCCCTAATTATTGTTTGTTCCTCTAACTAAGCTAATAAGGCTTTTTCCTTTTGCCTTGACTTCTCTCAGATCATTTTTCTCATGCTTCTAGGCCTTCTCCAGGAAAAGAATTTTTTTCCCTTCTCTTCCTTTTTTCCCTTCCCATTTTCTCCACTTTATTATTCTATTTGAGGAGAAGGAGTCAGTTTATTCTTACCAAAAGGTCTAATGAATTTTTCACATCTTCTAGCTTCTAATTCTCCTCTCTCCTATCCCTCCCTTCCCCTCCCCACAGCCTTTCCTTTTCCGAACCTCATCGCTTTTCTCATCCATTGTTCTCGTTTCCCCTTTCTAACATTCCTTAATTCTTTTTTTGATCTCTCTTTTAACTCAGCATCAAATAGATTGCCCAGGACAAATTATAATTACACTTAATTTTTGCACAACTATTGCACTAATGAACTATTTTCTGTAGTTTTTACATTTTTTTGTGTTAAAAGCACTTAAGAAATGCAAATGCTTTCTCCGTGTTTCTCCACTAGGTTTGCCAAGCTATGAGGTTGCAATTCATTTGCAAAATTAGTCTAACATAATATAATGTCTGTCATGTGTGCAAAACACTGTCAACACCCATACAAAAGAGAGTTTATTTTGAAAAAAATCCCAGAAAGAATCAAAAGTACATTTTTTAAAGTCATAACTCGTAACACTACAGTAGTATATTCTAATCTGTTTTCACACCAACGTGTTTCTCCAGCAATATCGCAAATGCTATATAATTGACTCATATTTGAAGTAAACAAAAAAATAGGGGAAAGAAATTTCTTATTCTGCTAGCGGAAATCAGGCACCCGCCGAGTGTGGCGCCCTTACCTCATTCCGGAAAAACGGCAGCAGACGACAAGAATCCGTTGAGACAGCCGGCAGCTATTCGAAAATTCAAGTAGTGTTCAACTTGCAAATTTCAATTTAAAGTTTTGTTAGTATTATCATTAAAAAAAAACTGCTTTAATATGTATGGTAAACATTATCTAACACAGAGAGACTTGCCAATATGGTCCGATCCGAAGGTTTTTCTATTCAAAATCGAGGGTTTAAAGTGGACGCGAATTCTGTGTCGAAGACATGACTCAGACTTGCATGAAAATCGTCCGGTTTATTATTTCTCAAATGTTGAAATACGTCAGAGTAGAATGGTAAAAACGATGGATGCCAAGTAAGGTAAACATTATTCTAAATTCACCATTTATGTTCATGATCTGCTTTCAAAATCAATCCTAACTGGTTCTCACCACGTTTTTTGGTTGTCTTCCAATGTCGATGGGCTGTACGGTTGTTTAAATAAAATGGACTTCGGGTGCTTTTACCTCGTTGTGAAATTTTCTGGGCAACCGGATGTTCACACGGACCAACCGCAGCGCCTGTTGGGCGGAACGTGAGTTTTGGTGCATGAATCACGTGCCTGGCACAAGTGATCACGATGTCGATTGAAACAAAATAGTGACGTCATCTGATATAGGAGCTATATATTAGTCGATCATTCACAGATATTTAGGCTAACAACTGATTTTTCTAAAGCCGAAGAAAATGTTTAAGTTGCCCCATTGGCGTGAAACAGGTTGAACAAAAGTCAGATGATTTTTATAAGGCCTATAGGCTATTATAATTATAAACTGTGTGTGTGTATTGTGTATATTATATGTTCGTGTGTGTGTATGGTATGTGTGTGTGTCTGTGTGTGCTATGTGTGTGGCGTGGTTGTGTGCGGGTGTGTGTGTGTGTAATTAATATAAATATAGGAGTCACACTGGTGTATGTGTTCTTCTTTCCCCATCAAAACTGAGACTGGACTATTTTAAATGAGAGGGCCGGACTGTCCCTCCCCGCCAAAAACTTTCCAGGACAAATTAAAATAAAGGAAGAGAACTTCCGAACAAGAAACACTCCTTCACTACTTTTAACCCCACCCCCTTGCAGACCCGCCCTAGGCTAGACCCAGCCCATTCACTGCGGTGGTAGTCCTGTACCTTCTAGCTTTGGCTGCCGTTGGCTGCAGAAAACCCTTGACAATATCTCAACCACCTCTTGTTTACCACCTTATTTTTCATTTGATTTTTGGGGGACTATAAAACAAAGACCCCCTCAACTATAAAACAAAGACCCCCTCAACTATAAAACAAAGACCCCCTCAACTATAAAACAAAGACCCCCTCAACTATAAAACAAAGACCCCCTCAACTATAAAACAAAGACCCCCTCAACTATAAAACAAAGACCCCCTCAACTATAAAACAAAGACCCCCTCAACTATTTATTTTGTTATTTATTTTTAATTGATTTTAGTCATTTATTTATTTTTATTTCGTTAGTATTTTTATTTTGTTATTTATTCGTTTTTTATTTAGTCTTCAAATATAGCTTCTTAATTTTATATTTATCTTATTAGGATTATGGATTTAAAAATGGACCAAAGTGTTTTATGGTTCTTCGTCTGATTTTGTGGCCATAAATAGTCTATTATCCTTTTGGTCAAGCAGGGTTTTCCCATGTAATTTCTTGATATATAGTCAATTATTATAAATATAAATAAATATAAATAAATATAAATAAATATAAATAAATATAAATAAATATAAATAAATATAAATTATAAATTAAATAAATATGAAGAAAATAATTTAAAAGAATAATAGCAAATAAATTAAAATAAAAAAAATAAATATAAATAAGTTAAAAATAAATAAACTAAAATAAACAAATACCACAAATTAAACATTAAATAAAAAATAAAATTCTCTATGGGATTTTTTGTATAGGGAAGTCTAGCATATACCCAAAATCACTATATATAAAATTTAAAACAAGTCCTCTAATGACGTAATCAGTGACGTCATCACTTTCAAATTTTAATAGAATATAAACTACAAATTCTTACACCCATACGCACCTTTACATACGCACCTACACATCATACAATAGGCACCTACACACATGTTCCATAACGGACCTATACTTAATACACAGTTTAGGTGGGTCTTTGTTTTATAGTTGAGGGGTCTTTGTTTTATAGTTGTAGGGGTGGGGGGGTGGTGGGGGCTGGGTGTGTGTCTTGGGTCTTTGTTTTATAGTCACCCTGATTTTTGTGCTGTGTATAAAATATAAAAATGTAGCTGTAGCTGATGAAAGTTGACGTACATGTATATCGAAGGAAAAATGGGGCGACAATACGCCATTTTAATTCAACATGCTTGTGGTGGACAAGGCAAGAAGAAGAATCTTGATCACTCCCTCGGCCCCCTCGCATAAATTGTGAAGCGGGAAATCATTTGGGGGCCGAGTGGAGTGTCAAGATTAATCTGATTGCAGTTAGTCCACTTGCCTGCGCAATTGATCACATTTGCATTTACAGCTACGCTGGTTCCTTGCGAATATGGTGTCTCACCACTGAGCCATAAGCCGAAACACAGGGCACCAGGGCACCAGGCGTAATTTACAGCATTACTGTGGTATTAGTACCGCAAGCCCATGAAAAGCCGTATGGAAAATGTGACCCCGAAAATTACACTCTGCCCAGGCACATCGAATATAAAATGATCCTTTGACATCCATGAACATCGTCAGGCATTAGTTTGTTTGGGATAGTTTAGCAATGCAAGAATCATAATAAAATAGTGCCTTTTCCCAAAATGGCGTCACGATTATCGTGGCCACGTGGGTCCGTTTGTGGGGTAGTTGCTAGACACGTGTGACCTTTTGAACACAGTAGTGAATGACACAACATCAGAAGTTCTAATATGTTTGCAAAATGGGAATTTGACCTCGGCGAGTCGAGAGAAGGACAACATTATACCTGCTCAATGGTCGGACAACTCGTCGTTTTGTTTGTTACCAGCGAAAATTGGCATTCCGGCCGATTTTAAAGTATACAAAAACGGGAGAGCCCAGGGGCTTGTTACACATGGCAACATCGATACACATTTGTGACAGCAGTAGGTGAAAAATATACGCGTTTGGCAACTCGCACTCCCCGCATGCAATGGGTAGGGGATGTCCCGACTCCGGGTAGAAACACGCTTGCTTCCTTTTTTACGGGCGGCCAGTTTGAATGGTAGGTAGAGGCTGCTTTTCCAAATGTTGTTCTTTCAAAAAATCTTCACTATTTCTAATCTGAGAGATGTTGTTGGCTGTCATATTAACAGGGCTAGTAATTATCAAGGGAACACCAATTTGTTCTTTTATGATAACTTAATTTTGAAATTTGATTTACGCTACATACACTTGAGCTAAAAAATGGCAATACTCAACTATACTAGGATAGTGAGTCGTTGACTGCTGTGGCAGCCATAACGACCCGAACCTGGTGCAATTGCAATTAGACAGGGCAGATCTAGGGGACAGTACGTGAGTGAGAGTAGGTGGCGAATTCTGCAGCTTTAGCGCACTAAAAAACAGTACTCTCGTTTACACTCACCCGGTCTAGCGGCTAGTTTAATTTCCCATATCCGCCTTCTGGTGCCGGAGTCCCTTCAGTCAAATGAAATTTTCAACAAACGTCTCTGTCGCCTTTTGAAACTTTGCTGATCAAATATGAAACAAGAAACAGATTTTGCTTCCCACAACCGTATCTGCAATAATGTGCTACTACGTGCGTTTGATCGCCTATCCGGAACATACTGCTACCACGCACGACACAGAATGGGATGGTAAAAATACGGAGAAACTAAATTAAACAACGTTGGGTTAAATGGTGTGATACAGTATTATAAAATATTTTATATATAATATTTGTCTCTCCAAATGTTGCCATTTTTTTTTTTTTTTTTTACATAAAAAGTTTTTTATGCATATTATTTGCACTTATTTGACCCAGCTTTTATGAGGAGTTGTACCCGTAAAATATCGCACCATTCGTTGTTCTTAGCTAAATATTTTTTCTCCAGTGAGGAGTACTCCGTGCCCCCGGACCATTTTTTGCCGGGCGCGCGGGGTCCCTGGCGAAAACGGTCCGGGAAACGGTCCAACTCATTCCCGGAGCTCATTGAGGGTACCAAAACGACTTGTAAGCTGTCTGATCGTACCCCTGTTTCAATTTACGAAGAAAGAACAGAAAGAAACTGAAAAATATTCATTTCATATTAGGCATGAATTAACATCTGTGCGCATCCAGTTTTCTCAAACATTTGTTTCACGCCTAAAAACATATGGATATTACCAATGGGGACTGCCCTATTAGTAAATTTCTTAATATACTTCATATTTATAGAATACATGTTCAGCTATTATTGTTTTTTTTTTTTTAATTATAGGCATGTTTCATAATGTGATTATGGAGAATTAAATTCTCTCTTGCTACCATTATAAAGAGTTTGTCATCAATGTATCCCGGGGGGAGGGGGGCTCGGCAGTTGTTCAAAGGTGGTTGATGCGTGAACATGGACTTCCGAAATCACCCTAAACAGGTATTTCACCGACTTAAAAAACATTTTGCAATCAGTCAATGAGAATATCATCACAAAGGCTTTTATCAGAAAAAACAAGACACAGACTCACACAAGGACAGACAAAAACGAACCACAAAAAACGGAAGAATAAGCATTTTTGTTGGTTTTTGTACCATAAACAGTTTGTGTCAGTGTTTGCCTACCTCTAAACAAGTAAAGTGCAATGAATTTGTGTTGATAATATCCCCTATGATCGCTTTACTCATGGGCTTTACTTTCCCAATTACAATATTTGTGATGATTTTGATCTTGTGTACCATCAACAAGTTCAGGGTTACGAAAAAAGCAGACCCTTTTTCCATATTTTGCTGTTTTTTTGACACCCTAATCAATGTTACGCGCGTACATCGACCCCCGGTTTGAAACCAAGATGCCCCCCCCCCGGCATTGGATGTGATTGTAATTAAACAGTACTTCATGGGGGCCGTTGCCGGGAATTTGAAGACAAAGGTTCCATGGGAAAGTACATTTCAGATCAGTATACCAACCCCTCCCACCCAGAAGAGGAAACGACTTTGCAACCAGACATTTTTTTTCAACAACAGCAGTGCTCTCTTAAAATGGTCTATGTCAATTAAGGAGAGCCTGTATGGGGGCCGACGAACAAAAATATTAAGACCACTTAATCACTGCAATGTCATCCAAAATGATCTTCGAATAAGAGAGAGCTGTTTAGCCACTAAGGCACTATCCGTGATGTCTCAAAAAATATAAATCAATTTCGGTCAAAGTTGATGTGTAGCAAGTGGCGCAGGGGAGGGCGTAATCGTTCCCCATTCAACTCTCCCCCCTCCCCGTAACGAGGTAAAACAAATTAATATTAGACTATAACGAAATTCTTCATTTTTCATTGAAATATGCCCGTACGTGCACTCTGCCTCCACAACACCCCTCGTTTTTTTTTTTTTTTTTTTTGGTTTTTGATTTGGTTTGGCAAATGGCATGGTTGAGTTTGGTTGGTTTTGTTTAGTCCGGTAGAACCTTCATGTGACCGTAAAGATGATTATGTAACAATTTTTTTGCTGAAAAATTTCGATTAGGATGTGTAGAATAATGAATCTGGCCGGGTGCCACCTGGGCATCTTGAGCATTTTGAGAAATCCAAGATGGGTCGCCATAACTGATAACTTAGCTATCAACCCTCTATTATCCAACTATGGGGTTACTAGATACTCTATTAGGCAAGCGGGACGAGAGGTTAAAAATCACAATAGCGGCAATGGTCCCACAAATCAAAAATTTTTGTGAGAAATTAATAAACAACATTTTGTTTTTTTAATTTGTTGAAAATTGCAATAATTTGCATGTGTAGAAATATGATTTTTTACTAATTGCATGCAATGAATAAAAGCGGTGTTCAGCAGGGAGTTGAGCATTTTGCTTCTGTTAATTAAATGCAGAAAAGCTACGGACATGCGGTTTTTTTGCATAATGTTAGGAATATATTACTCATCAACAGTAAAGTAGAAGTTTTCAACGTTTAGTTTACTAAATGGTGTTACATTTGTATTTTGCATGCACAAAAATACGTTTTTAAGCAGTGTTGTCAATTTCAGTTTAATTTTTCTGCTTACCATAAAATAACCTTGCATTTTATTTTTAGTTCAAACAAAAACCACGTTTATGAACTGTCTACACTGCAAATTTGAGCACCAGAAACAACACGGTTTTCAGTAATCGGAAATTATACGTGCCTTGTTTCTCTCATTTGTGTTAGTAAAATACAGGCCAGGGCTGCTGCCCGTTTAAGTAGTACACCGTTATTTCTGTCACGCTCTGTTACATAAACAGGACAATTCATTGGTCTTCATTCATTCAAATGGTCTTCATTGTCGCAGAAGTTTCTATGATAAAAAGCTTAAGTCCATTGTCTGTCAATTAACTATATGTCCGGTTTTTTTATTAAATATTCCAAAAAAAAGGTTTCGGGAAAAAATCCCGAAGAAAAGTTGTTATTTAGCATTGGACCAACAAGATCATGGGCTCCAACTTGAAAACTATTTCCTCTTTGGAATTTTATTCAATTTACACTGATTTTTATTGACAAACGTCAACAAAAATCGGGTCAAGTTGAATATTGACTTTTAACCCTGAAACTTTATGGCAGACCCATGTCACGAACTGGGGGCGCTTCAAAGCATGTTACGGACAATTATTGATTGTGACCTTGCTTTTGATTTCAGGTTGGCCGTGCATTAAGGCATGGGCATTAAATGAAGCGTTTAAATACTTATACTTTTAATAGAGGTCCTCCCTGTTGTATTCAATTTGTTACGAACAAAAGAATCACATATGCATCTCTTGTAATGCCACCCATTCAATTCATCCGTGGGAAACCTTGGATATCTCGTTTGTATTGCAAAATTCGTGCAAATAACAAGGGTTCGGATTTGTCTGTTGAACAAACGCAACGTTGGCTTATTCATGGTCATTACCAGTAAAGGTTGGCGGACCAAGAGGCCTATTGATGTAACCATTCTCCTCCGACACGAGACAACTTTTACGGACCTACTAAGTGGAGTCAATGGAACCTCCACAAAAACGTAATTACTAATGGTACCAAACTTTATTAGCTCAATTTCAAAACGAGGGTGAACTACCCAATTCAATAGATTTGAAGGTTTTAAAATGTAACATTCCTTTTGTCATGTTAAAACAACACGTATTAGGTCCAAAGATACCAAACAACTTTCTTTTCTGATTTTTTCGAAAACACGTATATTTTAAATAATTACTTAAAACCGGAAAGCTAAGTGAATTTGAACAGACCAGTGTATTATGTATTCCCAAATTTTTCACCAGCATCAATATGGAAAGTAGTAATTAGTGATTGATTGCGAAAAGTTCTTCAATATTTTTAAAAAATCATGCATCCACGCAATCGTGGAATTAAAACATAATAAAATGAAAATTATAAAATAGGAAACGGTTAATTACGGTATCCAACAGGAGGAACCGGATATGCACATTTTACACTTGAAAAGGGCTGTGCTGTAATGGATGACAAAAGAAATTCTTCAGAGATAATATCATCCATATAAAACCGCAGGCCATCCTAAATTTATTACTTTGGATTCTATCAGTTAGATTAAAAATTAAATCTAAACGCATTGAACATGTTAAATGAATATATTAAAAATTTAATCTAAATTCAGATTTTTCATCCATTTAGCGAAGGAGAGGATTTATGTTGAAATTTTGAGATTATAAAGGAGGTGTCGCGGTATTTTGATACCTCCTTTGTTTGTCTATATACTATATAGCAAGACCATTTTAGAAATTCCTATGGGTTTATGTTTTTTCGACCAGTAAGTTGTTAAACCAGTCTAGATTGCTATAATTTTTGTACGGATCCAGACAAGACAAGGCAAACCCGGCTCGCCTTTTCTACAAGTAATTAAACATGAAGAAGAAGAAGAAAGAAAATGAATGAAAAGAAATCAAGAGCTGTGTT